>PVLC010035967.1:0-16074 GCA_004027655.1 Graphiurus murinus | reverse complement strand
GTCTACCACATACCAACTATGAAATCTTGAGCTAACCATTTGCATGTTCTAATTTAATTTGATCCATTTATATGTAAAGAGAAAGAATTTACAATATCTACCTTAGAACCTTGTTTTAAAGATGAAACAATGCATCTAAAGCCAGCAGCTACAGAGAAGAATTAGAGGAGCTCTTCTTGTTCTAAGTTATCAGTGACGAATGTTAATAAACGAAAGGTCAGATGTAAAGAGTTCAGACTTTGCAGGGCACACGACTTCTGTTGAAACTACTCAAGTCTATGGTGATAGCAGAAAAGCAGACATCATTAACAGGTGCACCAACAAGTGTTTCTGTGTTCCAATGAAATTTTATTTACAATAGAGGGGGTTGACCATATGTGACCTAGAGGCCATAGTTTTCTGATCCCTTAGAAGGTTGAGTTTTTAGCTGCCTGTACTACAGACTCCTAAAATCTATAGCAAAGTCTGAAGATGAGTCAAAATGATTCTCTAAGCATGAGACAGAATATCTGATCTCTAAATTATGAAAATGTGAAGCACACAGGACAGAATGACCAATGTAGTATTTTGCCTTCTGTACACTACACTATGGCTCCATCCTTTGATGGTCGATTTCTATTCTCCTGCTATGTCTCTGTCATAGTTGGATCTCAGATTACCTAGTATATTATAAGCATAGACTCAGAGGATCTTCTCAGAGGAGAACTAATTAGCTAAAGATAAAAATGAAAACATTATTATTAATTTATACTGATTCTTAAGGAGATGAGTAGCTTGAATTTGAGACCCTTGTGCTTAAGCCATTCTCAACTTCAGGAAGCAATTTCCATTTTTCATGTATGGCATTAAGAACCTGTCAGAAGCAATGATTCAAATAGCTGTACTATGGACTGATAGTGATTACATGAACTGATCATGACTATTAAATGCAGCCATAATTTTCTTTAAGTTATGCCTTCTAACTTTGCTCTGATTTTAGATTTTAGAACTATCTCTTCCTTTAATGTCCTTAAGTATGAACAGCTCTAACCAGGACCTAAAATACAGAGTTGTATGTACTGTCATTTCATGAATCAGTGGAGCCATATCCTGCAAGTCCATCTAAACTTTGGGAGCAAACAGATGCCTAAAACCTGGAACATCTGTTTTCCATAGTTACATACTAAGAGAAAAAGGGCAAACACCTTTCTCTGAACACAGTACAGGTATAATACACACCACTCATGGCACAGACATAGAAACAAAAGTCACCTGATGCAAATTGTGTTAATGAATGCACAAATGACTGTCCAGGATTTTTGTTTTCAAATTTTGACATTTAGAAAATGAAAATAATCAAAGATGGGCCACTACTCAATTTAAATATTAAATGATTTTTAAAATAATGTGCAATACTCAATCCATTAAAAATGAATTAGGATAACTATCTACCATATAGAAGTGCAATTATCTATGTATTTCCAGTTTGCATAAATGCATTATGTTTTACAATTATATATTTTCTAGAAACCTATAAAGTAAATGATGTGTGATACTACCTTTCATGTAGCTTCTAGTAAACCAACCAATTCTTAACTGCTGTAAATTTCAGCTTACAGAGGAATTTAAAATATTATGTTAAAAAAAATCACTAATTTAATGAAACATAGAAAAATTTTCATCTGCAAAAGAATTCTAGGCCAGAATTCCCACTATTCTGTTAAGTGTTCATCATGGCCAAACACATTTAGAAAGTGCTGCATGGCATAGTCCCTGCATGGAGGTGACACTACAAAACAAAACGAAGACATTATCTGTAAGACACACCATAATTTTAGAAATCCACACTGACTATAAAGCACATCTTAATTTTGAAGTAGGTTAACTTATAAAGGGATTAAAAGTATACATTAGAATCAAGGATATAAGGTAATAATCATATATATTTAGTAAAGTATCCTAAACTTCCGCTTCTTTTTTTTCAAAGTAATAATAATGCTGCTTTAGCTTTATAAAGTTATGCTACTGAATTAATGAATTGGTCCACATAAAAATTCATATACAATGCTGACTTATTGAAGATATCAAGAAACATAGGCATTGTTATCATAGATGTTAAAAAAAGGAAATCATAGGTCCCATTAAAAAAAAAAGGAAATCAGATGTTTATCACCAGCCTGATTATGCTGTCAATTAGGAGCTCTCTAATTGCTCACAGATTCACTTTATTTTTATTTTTATTTTTCAGTACTGGTGATTGAACCCAGGGGCATTCTACCTCTGACCTACACCTCTAGCCCTATTTTATTCTTTGAAATGGGGTCTCACTTCAATAGCAAAGGTTGGCCTTGAACCTAAAATTCTCATGTTTCAGCTTCCCAAATACTGGGATTATAGGGTGCATCACCACACCCAGCTACAGATTCTTCAAATAGAGAGCTCTTTATGGAAAATGTTCTCTGATAAATAAAGAATCCCACTAGTTGTATGTGACCAAATGTAATTCTATACTCAGGAATTTAGCAAAACCTTATCACATATGTTTGAAAAGGCTCTTTTGAACAGCTTGATGTTCCAATTTGCCAATGCCTTAGTATTATTTCAGAGCTTTACGGTGTGGACTCTGAATATTAACCTGGTGCTGGTAAGCTGTTTTCATTATGTCCTTCAGAAAGACAACCTCTGAATTGGAGGGAAAAGAGATGTTGAATGTGGGTTTTTACCTTTTACAATGAGATCTTCTCTTGATCATATTAGCTTGTGAAATTCAGTGCCCCCTTTCCCACACTATACAAAGCTTCTCTTCAAAGTTCACACCAGTGGGGATTTGGAGGATTAGAAATCCAGTATCTAAGTATAAGGGTTAGCCAGGCCTTAAGTTAATGAACATCATATCCTTAAGCATATAGAGTTTGACACTATGATGGTTGAACAAAGACTGTCAAAGTGAAGTGTTAAAAAACTGTTGAGAAAGTTCCTTGACCCACAAACAATTTCAAACATTTTCACAATTCATAAGCCTCATTTTTCTCTGTTTTCTTATTAGCACTTATCACTACCCAACATACTATATATTTTAATCATAATTTTGTTTTATTGTTGTATATGAAGGCAAGATTCTGTTTCGTATGCTTCTGCAGTCTCAATGCCTGGCACATATAAGAGATATTCAATGATATTTATTTATTTATTCATTTATTTATTTATTTATTTTGCAGTACTGGGAACTGAACCCAGGGACATTCTACCTCTAAACTACACCCACGGTCCTATTTTTTTTTTTTTTTTAATTTTGAAGTAGGGTCTTGCTAAGTTGCTGGAGGCCTTGTTAAATTGACGAGGTGGGTCTGGAACCTGCAATCCTCCTGTCTCATTCTTCCAAGTACTGGAATTATAAGCATACGCCACCACACCCAGGTTCAATGTTTATTCAGTGAATAAATAATGGAAGACTTCCCTCCCCATAAAAATCATTCAGTGTAGCTTGCCATTAAAATGTAAAGTAATCAACTGAGAAAAGTACTTCTTCAAATCCTCCTCTTTTCCTCTGTAGGCTTCTGGGATGGAAAGTGACTCTGAAACAAAGGAACTAAAAGAAAATGTAGAAGTCGTGAAGTCTTATATGCAGCTAAGGGAAAAGGAGAATAGGTGAATTCACCCACATTTTGGAATTAAAAAGAAAAACCTTGGCTAATATCCAGGGAAGAGAATCAGACTATTTAAAAAACAGTCATACTTGTTAAATTTCTGTCACTTACTATCTGAGTTTTGTTCTACCTGTCTGCTTTTACAGCAATAAATTCTTCAGACATGAGCCAAAAAGGCTCAAGGACAGCTATGGAATAAAAAATGATGGGTATGATGTCTTTAGCCAAAGAAAGAATCCTAAGAAATAGAAGAAAGAAAGGACTTTTTTAAAAAATGTGTGTGTGAGAAGGATGAAGTTTGCTGAAATACTGGAGCCACTGAAGGAAGACAAGAATACTAAGAACTGTGGAATAACAACTTTCCAAACACAAGAGCTGTTTACAACAGCACTGAGAAATGGCATGCATCAAGATTCTCCATGAAACAAAAGCCATGCCAACTGTTATCAAAAACAAAACAAAATAAAACAAAAAACAACATCACCATCTCCTTCTTTCTTTCCTTCCACCATTTCCCAATCGAAACAGTTTAATCCTGCTGGTCTTCCCACTTTAGTGATATCCTTGCAGTTTCCCTTTCCAATTCCTATAGTCACTATTCTAGAGAACGGCCTCATCATTTTCCTATGGAAATATGTGCAATATTTAAATCTGAGCACACATATCTCTCTCCTCAAGCATTTATCATTACTTTATGGTGAAAGCATTCTACTACCTTTCTTCTTCCTTCTTTAAAGCATAAAGTATATTATTATTATCTCTAGTCACTGTACTGTACAATAGAACACCCCTAGCCTATTTGTAATGATGCCCACTCAAGTAATATTTTTAAACCATTCTCTAATGATGTGTACCACAAATGTTACCAATAGGGGGAAGTGTAAACTCCATAACTAAGGAGACAATACCTATTTTATTTACAGCTGAATCTCAAACAAGTGGCATCATTCCTATGCTCCATAATTCAAAAAACTCAAACAATTATGATATAAGGCTATGCAGATTGCAATCCTAAATAATGCAAACCATTATTTATATGCATTAGGAAAATATAAAAAATACAGCAAAACAATGTAATAGATATGCTAATTACCCTGGTCATTACTCAATGTATACATTAACCAAACCATCACATTGTACCTCTTAAATATGTACAAGCATTGCATGTAAATCAAAAACTGAAGCAGGTATGGTGGCACATGACTGTAATCCCAGTACTTGGGAGGCTGAGATAGGAAGATAGCAGATTGGAGGACAGCCTCACCAATGTAGCGAGATTCTCAGCAACCTAAAGAGACCTTGTTTCAAAACAAAAAAAACAAAAAGGGCTAGGGTATAGCTCAGAGGTAGAATTCCCCTGGGTTCAATCCCCAGTATGAAAAAATAATAAATTAAATCAATTAAAATTTATCATAATACTGAGATTATATATATATATATATATATATATATATGCAAAACCAAAAATTAGAACAAAATCATGCACCTAACAAATCAGATATGAGCTATGATGGGAATTATAATACCCTCATCATGCCACAGGGGATCCTGTGCCTTCCAGCTCTGCCTCTGTTCCTACCTCTCTGCCTCCCAGGAGAGTCAGGAATACCAACTAGGTTCCCCACATTAATATTGTCCTGTAATCCCACTGTTCTAGAATTTCCTAGTTCATAGTTCAGTATTATTGCCATCTTTTCATTTCTAAGGCAAAGTACAATTCCTGACATACAGGTGAACACATTAAATATTGATGTTATAAATTCATGGGTAAGACAATGACACTGAATTTGATGCCTATTTCTTTCATTTACCATAAAATCATACCTAACAGGTTTGCCGTGAGGACTGACTGCAAAAATGTATGTAAAACATGCTTGGCACATATAAGTGGTCAAAAACACTATTAACTATTTTCAATTCGACCATGCACAAGAAGCTTTGCTCCCTTAGTCACAATCATCTTAAATTGTAGATAATAATTTTTGCCCTCCCCATTCATTGCCTTGAGATGACCAAGAGCTTAAAACAATTTGAGAACCATAAATCACTAAACAAACACATATTATTATCATTATGATGACAAATATCAAGTGCCATTTCTTTCTTAATTTTGTCTATAATAAGCTTATCTTTTAATGCCACATTACCTTTGCTGATGTTTCAAACCATCCTACGAAGCCATGCTCCTTGCAGAACTGGTCCATCTTGAGGCCATTGTTCATGAGCATATCCTTCCCCTGGTCACACTTGTTGGCCAATAAAACCACTGAAACTGGTTTACCATTGGGGAGAGTTAACTTTGAGTCCAAATCATTTTTCCATTTTGCCACTGCTTCAAATGTGGCTGGTCTGGTGACGTCAAAGACAATAAATGCACCCATAGCTTCTCGGTAATAGACCCTTGTCATGTTTCCAAATCTTTCTTGACCTGTCACCAAAAAGAAAAAGAATTAAAAAACTACTTACAATTGGAAATTGAATAATATATTAGAGCTTCACGAGGCCTCCAGTATAAGCAAGTCACTCAATAAAGTTGTATTGCTAACCTTGAGGGAGTGAATTAAATATACAATTATGCAGTTGTGTTCTTAATCTTTGGATCCAGAGGAAAATTTATTCACTTAGCAAATATTTATTGAAAAATTGCCATGTATCATCTAATGTTCTAGAACTATGCTAATAAAGCAACACCACTAGTTATGTATGGCTATATTACATTTAAATGAATGAAGCTAAATAAAATTTAAAATGCAGGTCCTAAACCACACTAGCTACATTTCAAGTGTTCATTGACCACATTTGGCTAGAGACTACTGCATTAGATGATGCCAATACTGACCATGTGCACCAACATGGGACATTCTGTTGGGTAATACCATTCTGAGCACTTAGGATACAAAGATTAAAACATGAAAACCTCTGCTGTCATGAAGCTTTCATTGTAGTACAAAGACAAACTAATAAATAACTAAATGATAGAATACGTTAAAAAGGCATCCAAAACCTACTTTCATTAAAGGTAAAAATACTAGCTATCATTCTTTGGGCTTGCTGACCATCAGAAATATGATTTATCAGTGATTAATTAATGTACAATTAATACACCCATTTTATTTTATTTTTATTTTTTGGAGTGCTGGGGATTGAACCCAGGGCCTGATGCATGCTAGGCAAGGCCTGAGATACACTCCCAGCTTTTACCTTCATTTTAAAGTGAGAAAAATGGAAACTTAGAGAGTCTAAGTAACTTGGTCAAATTAAACAGATGATAAGTTTGCAAAATCAGAACTCAAACCTAAGCTGTTTGAATCTCAATCCCATAGTCATTAATTAATAGTGAATACATTCAACTACTAAATCATAGTCTTATACTATCTCTTCTCTGGTTTTGTGGACCAGGAATAGCCCATTCAATTCAATTTAACAAATGTTTATTGGCTATCTATTTTATTTATATCAGTCTTTTAGCTACATGCTCAGACCACAACAGTGAACTAGATGGTCCCTACTTCTCTAAGTAATCCACAATTTATTGGGTAAGGAAATCCCTCTCATATCTAGATGTTAACAATATATATATATATAATATTAACTATATATAATATTAACATATAGAGAGATATATAGATATTGGGTAAGGAAAGCTCTCTGACATTGAAATTTTATGTAATTTTAAAAGAAAAATGAAGATTGATTTTAGAATTAGTTGCAATCAGCTAGAAGCAGTTTTGCATGAATGCTCAACTTTCTAAGTGAATATCGGCAAGTTTCTTGAACACTCTAGGCCCTCCTCATCTGCAAAATGGGTATACGAATATGCAAAACAGTTCGAATTCTGAACACTTACAATACAATGATTAAAACATGAAATTAATTTATATATATATATGTATATATACAAAGCACCCAGAAGAGTACCCTAAAACTAGTCAATATGTAAATATCCCTTTCTTTCTTTAGCACATTAAAAATGTAATAAACATGTTATATAAATTTTTGAAATCATTGGGAGGCTGAGAAAAGAGGATAACAGGTTTGAGAACAGCTTCAGCAGCTTAGAGGATACCCTTCACAACTTAGTAAGATTCTGTTTTTAAAATTAAAAAAAAAAAAAATAGGACTGAGGCTGTAGCACAGAGGTAGAATGCCCCTGAGTTCAATCCCCAGTATCGCAAAAAAAGAAAAAAAAATTTTGAAATCAGAATTTCAGACCAGAGATTATGACAAGAAAAAAATTAGAACTATTTCAGCTGAGTAACAAAAGGTAACAAAATCATTTTACTTCTAACTTTGTTTACTAGTGTTCCCTGAGGAGGGGAACAAATGAAAACTGGGTTTACATTTTCTGAACTCCAGAATTGTGCAACAAAAGACTTTTTATTTTGATTTGGAAGTCTATTTATGTTAAAAGTCTTATGAAAGTATATAAATTAAAACAAAGTTATATGCATATTATTTTTCTTAGAATGAAATGCTGAAACTAGAGTATATTCCAGAAAATACAGGTCAATATACCTCTAAGAATATTTATGTCATAAAAATACAAATTTTAAGCACAAGGTTTTTTTGATGTTGAATTTTAATATAAACTAAACTATTCCACAAATTATGTTCACATTTACATTAGCATTGGGGTTGAAGAGGTGAAGGATCTCCCAAGCACTTAATGAAAGTGGATGAAGGTAACATATGCACCTGATTGCTCAAACCAATATCACTGGAAAGAAGGGCATTTTGGGGGGGTGGGGGGCAGCACATGATTCTCCTAAAACATATCTTACCTGGGGTGCACTACACAAACATTTTTTAAAATTTCCCACAGCCATCTAGTCAATGAAAACAAGGAGTAAATAAGGTTTCATATGACATATAACCCACAGATGAACTTTCACTTTTCCCAAATTCTTTTTAAATTTTTTTTCTTCTTTTTTTTTTTAACGCCTGATACAAACAGTGATCTTCTTTGATACTGTTCAGGATGGGCCATGACATTTCAGGAAGAGAGAGGGGAAAAAGCCCTCTGTGATCATTCAGAGCTCTGAAGGCCTCTAGGCCTTTTTAAGGATGTCTCATGATCTCTTTCAGAGATCTAGTCAGATAAAGAGCAAAGTCATGGGTTACTCAATAATCTGCTTGTCCAGTGGTTTTCAGAGTGGAGTAGCCAGCTCTCAAGAATAAACATTTGATATTTCAGTCATTTTAACACTGTGCAAAGTGCCACATATGATCTTACACCTTCATACAGATTCAGAAAGAAGGGCTGAGGACATAGCTCAGTGGTAGAGCATTTATTTAGCAGGTGCACAACTCTGGGTTCAATCCCTAGTATTGCAAGAAAGCAAAGGGGTGTGTATGTGTGCGTTCAGAAACAAGGAGAAGATAGCTTGTTTCTAGAAAGAAAAGACCTTTGTATATGGCGGTCACTGGGCCAGCCACTTGGGGAGTTTATACTTTGACATCGCAGCAAGGGGTCACATTCAGATCAGAGCATTTCTAGCACTCACATTTTATCCTTCCTTTGTCAGCTGACAGCCCTCTCTGCCATTTCTTAATAAGAGTGAGAACCATGTGATTCTTAGTGAGTGGCTACTTACTGGCAGAGAAGATACTCAAAAAATTTATCCTGAGTAAATTTACTCTAAAATATGACTATGTCAATAACATCTTTGGCATTCAATCTCTTGTTCAGCACACATTTGCTAAGTAGCTAATGAGGTCCAGGCTCTGTTTTATGCTGCTAATACATAGTTTTTGTTGTTGTTGTTTGATTTTTGCCATGAGGAACATCTAAACTCTGAGGAGAGACATACTGGATGCTTGTGCTGAAAATAATCCAATTAATCTTGTAGGCTCTCACTTCTCTTTTTTTTTAATTGGTGCATTGTAATCATACATCTTTGTTAGATACAAGCTGGTAAAGGCATATATGCACACATTTCTCATTTAACCCTTCTGCAATTCCCACCCCACTCCTTTGCCCGCCCTCCTTCTTAGGTTCAGTTTAGTGATTCTCACTTCTCTTAAGTCTCTAACCACACTCCACAGCATTGTAGATGTGGCTCATGATTCACTTTCAAGCTCCAAAGTGCCGTTAAATAACAAAGCAAACAGCCAAATAATGAAGTTAATGTCTTCATTAACAATTTAGGTAACCTCATGGTAAAATACACTAACATGAAGGGTCAGAATATAAAGATCTTGCAGGGTATGATGGCTCACACCTATAATCCCAGTACTAGGGAGGCTGAGACAGGAGTATCGTGGGTTCAAGGACAGCCCCCACAACTTAGTGAGACCCTCAGCAACTTAGCAAGACCTTTTCAAGATTTTTTTTTTAAAGGGCTATAGGTATAGCTCAGAGGTAGAATGACCCTGGGTTCAGTCTCCAGTTTGAAAAAAAAAAAAAAAAGGAAGACACAGATTTTAATTTTAATCACTGGCAACCTAGAAGAAATCATAAGAGGCTTAAAAAATGCATTCCTCTCCTGAGCCTCTGTTTTCTTACGTGCTAAATGAAGATGCTGTGGCTCTCTAAGGCCCGTCCTGCTCTCGTTCCTTAGATTAAAGCAGACCCCCTTTTCCAACCACCTGAAATGGTCCATTTGATGTCAGAGACTCAGCTAAAAATTCACACAAACATCATAGCCATAATGCGCATTTAATGATATTTTCACTTCAAATTAATGTTCTATAAATTCTCTCAGTAAGCACAGCCAAACCGTAAATCTCTCAGGCATGAAACCAATGGCAGGAAGCAGAGCAGATATTCTTTTGCACTGGGCATATCTTTTTACCACTCAGACCCTAACCCATTAGCTTTGGGATCTCAGATTAGTCGCTTCACTATTATGAGCCTTAGTTTCCCTTCTGGTAAAATGAAGATACTACATTGAATACTCTGAGATAAGTCCACTATTGCTTCTGGGAACCGCTTCTTCCAGAGGTAGCCAGCCTTCCCCTTAGCCCCCTCCTCCAGTGTTCCCCAATCTGGTTCATGACGTCATCAACACAGTACTCACAGTAGTTCCCATGTATGCCATCTTCCAACTCATCCCTCGCTCCCTCTTCCAAGGAGTCTCTAAAATCCTACCAAAACTTTCACTTCAGAAATGGCTTTTAAGTTAGGCATAGTGGAACAGGACTGTAATTCCAGTACTTGGGAGTCTGAAACAGGAGGATTGTGGGTTCAAGGCCAGTATCAGGGACTTAGCAAGACTCTCAGCAACTTGGTGAGACCCTGTATTAAAAAAGAAAAAAAAAAGGCTAAGGGGATGTAACTCAGAGGTAGAATGCCTCTGGGTTCAATCCTTAGTACTAAAAAAAAAAAAGTATCATTTACCTCTGCTCCTCCTCTCAACCAGCATTCCCACCTTCCCACTGCGCCATGTTCCAGTCCTATTTCCTCATTGCTCCTTACGTGGACCCAACAGCTCTCTAACTGCCCTTTTTCATCCCCTCTCTCTCCAGATATAAATATAAGTAATATAAATACAAATATTCCTGGACTGGACTATTCACAGATTCACAGATTCTTACTGTGCTGGTTTTGTATAAGGCCCCAGAAATCTTCACTTCAAGCACTCTTTAAGTGACATTCATGTATACCCTAATCTTATAACTTCTATCTCCATTATAATCCACTTTCAATAGGTCAGATTTTTTTTAGGGGGGAGGGTACTGGGAGTTGAACCCAGGGGCATTCTACCCCCAAGCTACACCCCTAGCCCTATTTTATATTCTTTATTTTGAAACAAGGTCTCACTAAGTTGCAGAGGGCCTCACTTAGTAGCTGAGGCTGGCCACCAACCTATATCCTCCTGTCTCAGCCTCCAAAGAACTGGGATTACAAGTGTGTGCCACCATACCTGGCTTCAAAAGGTCAGTTTTTAGCTGGTGCAATGGAGCGCACCCATAATGATCCCAGTACTTGGAAAGCTGAGGCAGGAGAATCACAGGTTCAAGGTTAGCACATGGTAACTTAGACCCTATTTCAAAATAAAAAGTAAAAAAAAAATGCTGGGGGGTATAGCTCAGAGGTAGAACACCCCTGGGTTTGATTCACACACAAAAAGGATAAATTTCACCAGTATTCTCTGAGGTTTTAGCTATTCAGTGACTTCCATATATATATATATATATATATATATATATATATATATATATATATATATATATATTTTTTTTTTTTAAAGACACTTTCATTAATCCTACACACATCTGTGTATCTTTTAACTCCAATCACTTTTTCAGACTCTTCTCCTGTCATTTCCTTCATAGTGCTACATAGCCAAGACACCCTGGACTACTTTCTCTTTCTCTTTATCCTAAAACGCATCCATTACTCTCTGGACTTCCTTGCCATTTACATATCTGTTCTCAAACTGGAATGACCTCCTTGTCTCTCTTTCCACTTTATTCAGTGACATCCTATGTGTCCTTTGATCCTGTCCTGAAATCTCAGCACACTTGTGAAGCCTCCTCTGTCCTGGCAACTAGAAACATCCACTCCCTTCTGCATGGCCCCACAGTGTGTTTCTTCCTCCTCCACAAGCAGTTATCATGGTGTGCGTTCATGCTTCAGTCTCCACCATGGAATTGCAACTCTTGGTGAGCAGGTTAGTCATGTTTGGATATTATAAAACTCAAGGGCTATTTCTTCACCTTTTAGATACAGTAAAAGCTCATGATACTATGGTAGAAAGAAACTGAAATTAAGGTTCCTTCTTCCTCTAAAATACATCATTACATATTCATGAATCATTGCTGCGTTTGTATGTACTTCCTCTCTATTCAACTCATTTCCAGTAAATAATCAGTAGGTGTTTATTAGAGGAGAAACTTAATATTATTCTAACAGGGTTATGACAGGTTTCAGACTGGAATGTTAATGCTTTTGTAATAATTCTTATTTTTAGGAAATAATCCCTCAGAATCAGTTTACTATAAGTAATACATGATTTTGGATGATGGCACAATTAGAAGACCTAAAAGTGCCACAGTGATATTCTCTATATTTTTGGGAGTGAAAAGCAAGAAGTCAATATAAAACCAAAAGTAAATATTTATTTTGCACAATTATCTGGAAGAAGTCATATGATATAATTGCTCCCATGATCAAAAAGACACTGAAATCTTAATGATGTAAGCTGATTTTGAAAGCTTGGGGAAAAATGACATACTAGGAACAGAGTCAGGCTGACAACCTAGTGAACAAGATTTTCTCCAAATTTTAGGAGCCCTTCTGATTCTGATCCCTTGGCAGTGTTTTTGAAATTCTTTCAATCTTCTCTCTTCATTATCTTGTTCTGCCAAGCCAGTAACAGAATAAATTATTTGCTATATTTCCAAGATACCTAGGCACCGGTCCTAGAACTAACCTTGTGTAATCTTCCTCTATGAAATTACCAGGAGCTCCAAAATCTCAACCAAGTTTCTGCAGACCCAGTGAGAAGCCCTGAGCAATGTACAAAACTTCAATAAGGTCCCTGTGCTGAGTGAAGGAATCACCCGTAGCCCCTCCCTCCATTTCAGATTTCAGTGGACACTTTCAGGCCAACCAAGTCTTGACGAGTTGTCTGTCCTGTCTATTGCAGTCATCACTTTTTCCCCACGTCACTGAAATTACTCATCTCATCACATTATCTCATTCACTTAACAAAAAATTTGAATTCATCCAATTTTCTGGGAACTAGATTCTAGCAACTAGAATGGAAAAAAAAAAAAAAAAACAAACTTGTTTTCATGATAATTACATTTTACTGGAAAAAGATAAATACTAAACAAAAAATTAAAATGTAAATAAGACCATGTTAGCTGGAGAAAAATAAAGCAGGAAAGGAAAAAAGAGTACACCAGAGAGCCAACCAAAGTTAAAAAGGCTGAACTGTGCAGACTCCACCAAAAAGAATTTCATTTGAGCAAAGACTAAAAAGAGGTAAAATAATAGACAATGATTATCTTGGATAGGAGTGTTTTAAACAGCAAGGGAAAAAATCCTGAGGCACAAACGTGTTTGACAAGTGTTTGGAGAACTTTAAAGAGACTGGGCTGGCTGGAGAGGTCTACTCAGGGGTCAGAGTAGGAGTAGGATTAGTAGTGAGATCACAAGGTCCAGACTGGTGACACTTTCAGGCCACTATTTGGATGCTGCCTTTAATTCTGAGTTAGAGGAACACACTGATGGATTGTGAGCAGTTGGACGATACGAACAGACAGGAGCACATGGACAGCCCTGGCTGTTGCATTTAGCAATCACTGAGGGAGTTTAGTTGGGATGTGGTGAGATCGGGTAAGGAGTTATAATAATCCAGGCAAGAGATAATAAAGATGCAGACCAAAGTGGTAGTGACAAAGATGGTAAAGCCTGACTGTTTTCTGGACTTATTTGGAGACAGGGATGTAGAGTATGAAATGATTCAAGCATGATTCCTAGAGTCTGAAAATCTGAAATTTGGAGCTGCCATTAGCTGAGATGCAAGGGCTTTAGCAGGTACAGGTTTAGTGTGTGTGTATCAGGCAGTGACGGGATAATGAGATGTTAAGCAAAGTTTGAGATGTCTGTTGGGATAGATCTTAAGTTGGTAGTTGGACACATATCTGAGGTATTGGAGGGAGATCAAGTCTAATGATTTAACTTGTTCTTTAATTTCTTTTTTTTGGTTTTTTTTTTTGTTTGTTTATTTGTTTGTTTGTTTGTTTTTGCGGTACTGGGGGTTGAACTCAGGGGCATTCTACCTCTGAGCTATACCCCCAGCCCTATTTTTTATTCTTTATTTTGAAACCGGGTCTCACTAAGTTGCAGAGTGCCTCACTAGGTAGCTGAGGTTGGCCTCAAACCCAGATCCTCCAGTCTCAGCCTCCCAAATGCTGGAATTACAAGCATGCGCCATCATGCCCGGCTGTTGTTCTTTAATTTCTATACGCCCCTCCCTGCCAGATTCACCTCCCACACCCCTATTTTCTCCCTATCATTTCTCTAAATAGTTTCAGGGATCCAATATTGCCTGCAGAAGATGCCAATAGCTGGAGTTTGGGCTGCTAACATGTTTTGCGATCCACATAGGATTTAAAATAATTTGAACTATTCTCCTACAGTTATAAATTGGAGGCTATATCATAAGTGTACAAATAGTGGAACATCTTAAAAATTCAGCACATTTAGAAATACAGGGTCTGTATTATGTAATAATATTCAGAAGTTAGTTCCTGCACGATGACTAATTCTAAACTCCTAGTCTTTAAGAAAAAATAAAATGTGCTGAGATACTATTCCTTTCACACTATCATGTACCACAAAAACACTGCTTTAACTTTATTTGTTATTGTTTATATTTTTTGGTACTGGAGGGTAACTCCAGAGGCATTCTATCTCCAAGCTATACCCCCTGCTCTATTATATGTTTCACTTTGAAACTGGGTCTCATTAAGGTGTTGAAGATCTTGCTAAATTGCTGAGGCTGGCCTCCAACCTGTGATCCTCCTGTCTTAACCAAGTACTGAGATTAAAAGCAGGGGCCAACATGCCCAGGTTACTTTAATGTCAATTTTATAAAAAATAACTCTAACAAAATATTTAGAATCAATGAAACTTACACAATTTTATTTTAAAATAGATCATTATTATTGATCCATTTTTCTTATTGTAAGACTTCTGCTAAGATCTGTTACCTAGGATCCTGTGTTTGTTTCTTTACATTAAGACATTCTAATGCACTTTGCCCTATTCCAATACATCATCTAGCTGTGCACAGTGTTTTGTGGTGAAAAATGGAGAAAAAAGGGTGTGGGGAGGCTTTGTTCTCACTTCCTAGGGGAATGGGTGCAGTGGCTGAAGTGATGCAAAATTGACAGCACATTTTCCAGAAAGACTCTGTCAAGATCAACAAATGTTTGCCAGGTTGGAAAAAAAAAAAAGAGCTCATTTGAGATTTTGAGGTGCTCACCTTGATGTACAAGGTAAGGGCTAAGTGAACTGTGCCTTGCTAGTCTCTGCTACATTCTGCTTCTCAATTTGACTCACCCCCACTCCATGGCAACCCCATTCCCACTATGACATATGCATTTCCTTATCCTCCATCTAACCAAATCCTACTGTCCTTCAAAGTCATGCCCAAGTGCAACCTTCTTGGAGACTTTGTATGACCACATGGTTCTACACTCATCTCTTTTCTCCTCTCTATTCCCATTGCACTGACTCTATCACTCAGCCATTTAATCAGACTCTGCCTTATATTATTTTTTATGCACTGCAAACATCTGCAGACTGGTTCCCTATTTACATTGTAGACTTTTTAAGCCTACTGTTCAAGTACTCAACAACCGTACCCCATAGTAGATGTGCTCAACTCCTGTATTGCATAGCACCCATACTCGGAGATGCTCTTTATCTATGCACACAATACTCTTGCATAAGAGAATGGAACTGGCAATAAAAATACTATTTTACAAA
>PVLC010035966.1:0-16047 GCA_004027655.1 Graphiurus murinus | reverse complement strand
AGTCAAAGGCTGAAACACCCGCCAGATGCACTTACTTAGCAAAGCGAGGATTCCTCCAAGAATCCCTAGGATGGCGGGAACCTGCAATCCCGCTTCCACGTAGTTGGCTCTCATGCAGTTGTGGACGGTCCCTTCGCAGTCACACACGAGGACATCCAAGGTGGTCACCTGGTCTTTGTTCTGATTATCCATGAGCTTGAGATTGATTTTGTATTCGCCCACCTCTAAGGTTTTCTTTGGCTTCAAAATGAGAGACTCTTGTCCTAGGGGAAGCAAAAGAAATGATGGGACCAGGGGAGGGAAAGAAGGCTGGTTCTGAAATCAAACTGTTAGGAGAACTAAATACATTCTGAAGCTGAGTGCAGAAAACAGAGCTGCTTGGGGTTTTGATCACTGGGCATTATGTCATAGCTAAACACTCGGAAGGAGACCTCTGAGGCAAGGCATCAAATGTAGACAGCAGAAGGAATAAAGACCAAGGGAGAGAGGTGGCATCAGATAGAACCGAGTTTGGGGAGTAAAGTTGAGGCTCCCACCTGGGTCGTTATACTCAATGGTCCAGTTGACACTGGCGCCGTGCGTGAGCTCCGCCGTGAAGGGAGATGTGTTGGGGGGGAGATCCGGATCGATGATATCGATGACACGAGGCTGGGGGTTCGTGTGGCAGAACTGAATATTTCGGGGTTCTGGGATGGGGGCATTGTCATTCACGTCAGAGAGCATCAGGAGGAGGGTCCCTGTTCCAGTGGCGATCGGAGAACCTGGGAGAAGGCACAGAGGAGATGTCACAGCTCAGGGACATTGAAGACGCCTCACTGCCTCCCAGCAGGGCAAATCTTGTCCTGGGCCCGTCATTCATCCCTCGCCAGGCCCCATCTCTCCACAGAGCACTGTCTTCTAGGCCTGGCCGGATGGCTTTCTAGCAAGCTTGGTGAACCAAGGACGCCCTCCTTCCCGCTCTTGGCCTAACTTTCTTCATTCATTAAATTTTAACTCCTCCATGACGTCCTCATTTCCTCCCCCTCCTTCCTCCTTCTGAACTTCTGTGCCACTTAAGGTCATTATCAAAGGGTTGAGCCTTTTGGACCGCTGCACGTGGCTTTTCTAAATAGATCTGGAGGTTCATGCACGCCCCTGTTAGCATTTCTTTTATGTCCTGACACAGCACTAAACATGCGGTAATAGGGAAAATAGATACCTGGGGACCCATCACCATCAATATTTGTGTATGACAGGGAAACAGTAATAACAGCGACGTCAGAGGAGCCTGGCTCCTATAAATAGTTAGGCCTGGAAGCCCAGACAGCTTTTTTTAAACTGCCTTTTTTTAAAAAAATTGTGGTGTTTTTTTTTTAAAACAGATGAGCATATGCCATTTAACATGAATTTTGCAAATATATTTTTTTCATGACCTAGTAACTGATTTTTCTAAATAACCTTCACTCTCCTTTTAGGCCTTCTATTAAAAGGCATGCAAAGGCTGGGGGTGTAGAGTGCTTGCCTAGCAAGTGGGTGGCCTTGGGTTCCATACCCAGCTCTGGAGGCAAAAAAGCAGGCGAAAAAGTAACATCCAAAGTAACCACCGCTCAGAATTACTACCTCCCAGCTATGATGATGATGATGGTGATGATGATGATGATTTATGTGTGTGTTACCGGGGATTGAACCCAGCGGTAATCTACCTTTAAGCTACACCCCCAGTCTTACTTTTTTTTTTTTTTTTTTTTTTTTGCGGTACTGGGGATTGAACTCAGGGGCATTCTACCTCCGAGCTACACCCCCAGCACTATTTTTTATTCTTTATTTTGAAACCGAGTCTCACTAAGTTGCAGAGTGCCTCACTAGGTAGCTGAGGCTGGCCGCGAACCCGGATCCTCCGGTCTCAGCCTCCCAAATGCTGGGATTACAAGCGTGCGCCACCACGCCCGGCTACTTTATTTTATTTTAATTTTTGTGGTACTGGGGATTGAACCCAGGGGCATTCTACCTCTGAGTTATATACCCAGCCCTATTTTTTTATTCTTTATTTTGAAACAGGGTTTCACTAAGTTGCAGAGGGCCTCACTAAGTAGCTGAGGCTGACTCTGAACCTGTGATCCTCCTGTCTCAGCCTCCCAAGTACTGGAATTACAAGCATGGGCCACCACACCCAGCGTTATTTTTTTTTTAATTATTTTGAAACAGGGTCTCACTAAGTTGCTGAGGCTGGCCACAAACTTGCAATCCATCCTCCTGCTTCAGCCTCCCAAGTACTGGGATTATAGGCATTTACTACCACACCCAGGTATCACTCATTCATTCATTTACTTTGCAGTCCTAGAGATTGAACTGAGGGTCTCATGCACACCACACAAGTGCTCTACCATTCAATTATGTCTCCCACCCCCCAAATTTAAATTTTAAACAATATGGATGAGATGATTTTATAATAAAACTAAACAAAGAAGTCTACAAACCAATACAATAAACTATATTTGTATATTATATAAGTATATTTAAATATACAGAAATAGTCTGGAGGACTGACACGTAACTGATGATAATAAAATAGCATCTGTTATATAACATGTACGATGCTCTGAGGCCCTTGTATCTGGCAGACACTATTCTAAGTATGTTTACATAAATTAAATCACCTAATCCAGATGGAGAGCTATCATTTTCTCAGATACAGGAACTAACTGACATAAAAATTAAGAAGTAAGTGCAAGGTCACACAGGTATTAAGCCATGGGCCTGGGATACAAACCCAGGCTTCTTGGGGAAGGAGTGGGGTTGAGCCATAGAGAGGGACAGGTAGAAAGGAACTTCTCCTTGACTCAAATTATTTGGATGTTTGACAGTGAGGATTCTTTTGTTTAGGAATAAAAGAGAAAGGACAGGCATGGTGGCACATGCCTATAATCCCCATGTTAGGAGGCTTGAGACAAGAGGTTCAAGACCAGCCTCAACAATATAGGGAGACTCGTAGCAACCTAGGGAGACCCCGGTCTGAAACAAAAATTCAAAAGGGCTAGGGTTCTATCTTGGTGGTAGAATGCTCCTGGGTTCAATCCCCAGCACCAAAAAAAAAAAAAAAAAAAAAAAAAAAAAGCAAACAAAACAGAAGGACAGAGGGCCAAGGAAGCGAGTCGGCTGTCTACCCCTACCATTGTCCGTAGCTATGATGAGGGCCGTGTAGGTGCTGTTCTTCACATGCTCAAAGTCCTCTCTGTCCAGCTCAGCTCGGGTGGAAATGGCACCAGTGTCTGGATTAATCTCTAGCCAGTTGGCAGTGTCCCTCCAAATCCGATACCTAAAAAGTCAAAAGCTCTGGCTTAGAATGGGAACAGCAAGCAGTGCAGAGCTGAAGCAAACTAAGGAAATTTTTTGTTTATATTGTTACTTCCAACATTTTTATTTTGAAAACTCTCAACCCTACATAAAAGTTGCCAGAACAGCCGGGCATGGTGGCACATGCTTGTAATCTCAGTACTTGGGAGGCTGAGGCTGGAGGATCTGGGTTCCTGGCCAGCCTCAGCTACTTAGTGAGGCCCTTAGCAACTTAGTGAGACAGTTTCAAAATAAAGAATAAAAAAAGTAAGCCGGGCGTGGTGGCGCACGCTTGTAATCCCAGCATTCGGGAGGCTGAGACCGGAGGATCCGGGTTCACGGCCAGCCTCAGCTACCTAGTGAGGCACTCCGCAACTTAGTGAGACTCGGTTTCAAAATAAAGAATAAAAAATAGGGCTGGGGGGATAGCTCGGAGGTAGAATGCCCCTGAGTTCAATCCCCAGTACTGCAAAAAAAAAAAAGAATAAAAAAAGTGCTGGGCTTGTAGCTCGGAGGTAGAATGCCCTTGGATTCAATCCCTGGTACCACATACACACACACACACACACACACACACACACACACACACACACACACACAAAAGTTGCCAGAACAGCCAGGCTTGGTGGTGCATGCCTGTAATCCAAGGACTTGGCAGACTAAGGCAGGAGGATCGCAAGTTCAAGGCCAATCTCGGCAATTTAGCGAGAGAATCAGCAACTTGGAGAGACACTGCTTAAAAGTAAGAAATAAGCCAGGCATGGTGGCATACGCCTGTAATCCCAGTACCTGGGAGACCAAGACAGAAGGACTACAGGTTCAAGGACAGCCTCAGCAATATAGCGAGACCCTGTTTCAAAATAAAAATAGAAATAGGGTTGGGGTGTAGCTCAGAGGTATAATGTCCATGGGCTAACTCCCCAGTACCCCCGTCCCCCAAAAAGATTGCATCACCTAGTGACAATTTCCATCTTAGTTAGCATAACAAACCATCATCTCCTTTGCACAACGGTAAAATGAGCCAACGACACATGTCTCAAGATGTATGCCTATTGTTAAGCCATACATGACATGTGTGTATCTCTATCTAAATACAATTTATAAATACATAATATCCAGTTGCTGCAAGACAGCTGAGAAACCCTCACACTCACGTGATCTTCTGTTCCATAAAGGTGTCTGGCTCCCGCGCAGTGTAGGACGTGATTTCCAGGCCCACCCCAAAGTCTTCGGGTACTTCCACTCTCTTTTCGGCAGGCACAAAGATGGGGGCTTCGTTCACATCCATCACATCCACAGTGATGGTGGCTGTGGAGGTGAGGAGAGTCACCTCAAAGGGGACTGCGTTCGTCACCGTCACATAAAGAACATACTGCTGCTTTGCCTCAAAATCCAAGCCCTGGAGAGAGATATTGTTCAAAAGAGTCACCTTTGCCCCACTTCTAAAATAGTCCAACAAAATAGCCATGGTAAATCATGTTCCCTCTCATTTGCAAAATGGGACAGGGATTGCAGGAGGCAAGTGTTTCTGGGAAAGAAACTACTAAAGCAGACAATATTGCCTCTTCAATTTTTTGTTTGTTTGTAGCACTGGGGAATGAAACCCAGGGCCCTTCTACCTCTGGGCTATACCCCAGACCTATTTTATTTTTTATTTGGAAACAGAGTCTAAGTTGTAGAGGGCCTCACTAAGTTGCCAAGGCTGGCCTTGAACCTATGATCCTCCACTATGCCTGGCTATCTGCCTCTTCAATTTTAGCAGAGTCACACATAGTGGGTTCATGAGAATCTTGGAGAGCTGCCCCACCCCCACACTGCCAATGCTAATCTACTTGTGAGAAGGCGCTGGGGGGCAGGGAGTGGACAGCAGGTTGGGTGTTGCTTTGTGTGTCTTTCCAGGCATCCTACCAACCTTAGCTGTTTTTAGAATGCCATCATTGGTCACTGGGTCCGTGACGACGATAAACTGCTGCTCGTTATCATTTAACACGGAGTACACGGCTTCCCAGGCTGGGGTGTTGGGGGCGTCGGCGTCGGTCACTTTGAGTGTCGTGATGACAGCGTTGACCTCATTCTCAGGCACCTGACCTTGGTACTGCAGAGCAAAGGAAGAGATAGGTCATTGAGACGTAGAGACATTAAGTGCGGGGTCAGGTCTCAGAGGGTCCAAGCCGGGCCAGGTGATGGGCACAAGTTTCAAAGGCTGTGTCCACTCTAGGAACCGGTCCTTCTTTCCTATAGGAGGAGAAGCTGGTACTCATGAAACTGGCTGGAGCTACAGCAGCCATCTTGGGCCACACAGTGACATTGAGGACAGAGGTCTTGTGTTAAGGATGATGAATAGCAATTGCCCCTCGGCTTTTTGTAACCTAAGTGAAAAAAGTCAACCCTACTTATTGAAATGACAACAATCAAGTCTCTGTTACTAAATTGGCTTTTAACTAATTCAATAAGATTTAAAGTTCTTCTGTTTGGCTCTTAGCATCTTCTTCCTAAATGCATTTAATAATCTTGGCAGTCAATAATTCCTATAAGTTACCTAGTATCTCCCTGGTTAGACTATAAGCTCCACAAGACTAGAATCTTCATCTGCCTTCTTTGTGACTATATATCTCCAGTGTCTAACAAGTATTTCCTTATTTGATGAATACGTGAAACCCAGTAAGGTTGCTATCAAGATGCATACAACGAGGCCATGGGTTCAACAGGTGCTTTTTTGCAACTGGATAACACTGAACCAATGGGCTTCAGGTCAAAGGTGGAAGAAAGATGCTCAGAGATAGCTTCGACCCCAAGACACTTGCTCATGGGTTTGAAATTGACCTTCACTCTTCTGGGGAAGAGCTGTCAATGAGCATTTTGTGAAAGGTGGTTCATGACAGCAGAGATTTTCTCTGGAAACCAAGTGAGAAGGGGCAGAATTACCGAGGTGGGGTTGAAGATAGGTGGGTTGTCGTTGATGTCACCGACGGTGATGAGGGCCGTGGCCGTGTTGCTCAAGCCTTCACCTTGGAGGTCGGCAGCCCGGACCACCAGAGTGTACATGGGAAAACTCTGCAGACAGATCACACAAACCTGTCAGGACCGGCACTAACAGCCACCCCAGGCCCAGCCAGCCCAGCCCACTGCATATATCCAACCAGGAGATTGTGTCATCTGCTTAAATGCCAGGCTGCCTCCATCTAAGCGCAGAAGCTCTGAGAAGATTGTTCAAATGCAAAGCTCAGACCATAGTACTAACTGCCTCAACAGGGTTTTGCAAAATCCATGGGAATTAGCTAATATGCATTTACTTTTTTTTTTTTTTTGAGACACTGGGGATTGAACCCAGAGGCATTCTACCTCCAGGCTACACCCCTGGTCCTTTTTTTTTTTTTTTTTTAAATTCTTTATTTTGAAACAGGGTCTAAGTTGTGGAGGGCCTCACTAAGTAGCTGAGGCTGGCCACGAATCCAGATCCTCCTATCTCAGCCTCTCAAATACTAGGATTACAAGCTTGCGCCACCACGCCCGGCTCTGATTTGCTTTTGACTCTCTCGGGACCGCCCTGAGCCCTGCCTGACCTCTCGGTCCAGCCCGGTGGTGACCACGCTGATGACCCCCGTTTTCCCGTTGATGGTAAACATGTTGCTATGGGGCAGCTTGGGCTCCTGGCTGAGGATAGAATATATGATGGCGGCGTTGTCGGTCTCCTGGTCGTCATCTGCGTCCGTAGCTGACACCTGCATCACGGAGGTTCCTGGAAGGGTCAAAGATGAGAAAGAATGGGTTAGGCCACACTCTGGGACCTGCTCAATAC
Organism: Graphiurus murinus; assembly: GCA_004027655.1. Lineage (NCBI taxonomy): Eukaryota > Metazoa > Chordata > Mammalia > Rodentia > Gliridae > Graphiurus > Graphiurus murinus. Next base: position 8,936 of record PVLC010035966.1, on the reverse strand, counting down.
AGCTCTGTCCAATCCTGTCCTGAATGATAAAGGAAGGCCCTGGAGACCACACTCTGTCACAGTTCCCCTGTTCTCTGTTTCTTGTCCTTTGGTACTAGGGATTGAACCTAGGGGCATTCTACCTCCAGGCTACACCCCCAGCCCCCCTTTTTTTTTTTTTTGGCAGTACTGGGGATGGAACCCAGGGTCATTCTACCTCCGAGCTATACCCTCAGCCCTATTTTTTATTCTTTATTTTGAAACAAGGTCTCACTAAGTTGGGGAGGGCCTCACTAAGCAGCTGAGGCTGGCTGCAAACCCAGATCCTCTAGTCTCAGCCTCCCAAATGCTGGGATTACAAGCGTGCCCACCATGCCCAGCTTCCCCAGCCCTTTTTATTTTTTGTTGTGAGATGGGGTCTTGCTAGGTTGCTGAGGGAGACGCCTTGTAGAGTTGCTCAGGCTGTCCTTGAACCTATGATCCTCCTGTCTCAGTCTTCCAAGTACTGGGATTACAGATACATGCCACCATGCTCAGCTGCCCTCTATTTCTAAAATTCTCACCAGATTGCTAGGGAAGGAAGAAAGCACCACACCAAATGAGCTGTGTTCAGAGATCAACTTTCAAGTTTGGTAGGGGTGGGGTGAGGGAGTATTGGGAATGAACAACCTTCAACAAAAACATCTTGCTGTTTCTCTCATACTGAGTTGAATGTTGTAAAAAATAAAGAAAATTTGCCATGCGTGGTAATACAAGCCTATTATCCCAATAGTTGGAAGGCTGAGACAGGAAGAGCACAGGTTCAAAGCCTCAGCAACTTAGCAAGGTCCTCAGCAACTTAGTGAGACCTTGTTTCAAAATAAAAATAAAAAGGGTTGGGGGCGTATCTCAGAGGTAGAATGCCTCTGGGTTCAACCCATAATACAAAAGTTAAGGAAAGAAAGGGAATTTTTGGAACCGGGTGTGGTGACGCACGCCCAGTACTTGGAGGACTGAGATAGAAGGATTGCAGGTTTGGCTTGAGGACAGCCTCAGCAAGTAGTGAGATTCTAGCCGGGCGTGGTGGCGCACACTTGTAATCCCAGCATTTGGGAGGCTGAGACCGGAGGACCGGGTTCGCGGCCAGGCTCAGCTACCTAGTGAGGCACTCCGCAACTTAGTGAGACCGTTTCAAAATAAAGAATAAAAAATAGGGCTGGGGGTATAGCTCGGAGGTAGAATGCCCCTGAGTTCAATCCCCAGTACCACAAAAAAAAAAAAAAAATGTAGTGAGACTCTTATCAACAATAGTGAGATCCCATTTTCAAATAAGAAAATTGGACTGGGTGTGTAGTTTGAAGGTAGAATGCCTTTGGGTTCAATACCTAGTATCACAAAAACAAAATAAAACAAGAAAGGGAATTATTGCCTCAAAACTCAGATTATACAAATATTATGTCAATTTCTTTCCTTTTTTTTTTGTGGTACTAGAGATTGAACCCAGGGGCATTCTACCTCTGAGTTACACCCCTAGTCCTATTTTTTATTCTTTATTTTGAAATGGTCTCACTAAGTTGTGGAGGGCCTCATTAAGTAGCTGAGGCTGGCCACAAACCCATGATCCTCCTGTCTCAGTCTCCCAACTACTGGTATTACAAGCGTGTGCTACCACACTCAGCTTCAATTTAAAATTTTTATCTCTTATTTATTTATTTATTTTTAACTTTCTTTTTATGTGGTATTGGGGATGCAACCCAGGAGTCTTCTACCTCCAGTGTATTTCCCCAGCCCTATTTTATTCCTTATTTGGAAACACAGTCTCACTAAGTTCCTGGTAGCCTCACTCAGTTATTGAGGCTACCTTCGAACCTGTGATCCTCCTGTCTCAGTCTCCCAAGTACTAGGATTGCAGGGTTGTGCCATCATATCAGGCTTAAAAAATATATATTTTTTAATTTGATAAAAGTCAGGACAACTAGTACTTGGGAGGCTGAGACAGGAGGATTGCAGATTCGAGGACAGCCTCAGCAAGTGTCAAGATTCTCAGCAACCTAGCAAGATCCTCAAAACAAAAAATAAAAAAGGGTAGGGGTGTAGCTCAGAGGTAGAATGCCCTAGGTTCAATTCCCAGCACCACAAAAAAATAAATAACCCAAGTCAGGACAATAGTTACCTTCATGGAGGAGAGACAAGAATGTGTGCAAGAAGAATGGCATAAGGGCTTAAGGAATAGGTGAGGATCTATTTCTTTTCTTTTCTTTTTTGGCGGTACTAGGGATTGAACTCAGGGGCGTTCTACCTCCGAGCTACACCTCCAGCCCTATTTTTTTTTATTCTTTATTTTGAAACGGGTCTCACTAAGTTGCAGAGTGCCTCACTAGGTAGCTGAGGCTGGCCACGAACCCGGATCCTCCGGTCTCAGCCTCCCGAATGCTGGGATTACAAGCGTGCACCACCACACCCGGCTTACCCCCAGCCCTATTTTTTATTCTTTATTTTGAAACCAAGTCGCACTAAATTGTGGAGTGCTTCACTAGGTAGCTGAGGCTGGCCGCGAACCCGGATCCTCCGGTCTCAGCCTCCCGAATGCTGGGATTACAAGCATGCGCCACCACGCCCAGCTGTATTTTTTTATTCTTTATTTTGAAACCAGGTCTCACTAAGTTGCGGAATGCCTCGGTAGCTGAGGCTGGCCTCGAACCCAGATCCTCCGGTCTCAGCCTCCCAAATGATGGGATTACAAGTGTGCACCACCACACCCGGCTTTTTTTTTTTTTTTTTTTGCGGTACTGGGGATTGAACTCAGGGGCATTCTACCTCCGAGCTACACCCCCAGCCCTATTTTTTATTCTTTATTTTGAAACAGGGTCTCACTAAGTTGCAGAGTACCTCACTAAGAAGCTGAGGCTGGCAGTGAACCAGGATCCTCCGGTCTCAGCCTCCCAAATGCTGGGATTACAAGCTTGCGCCACCACGCCTGGCTGAGGATCCATTTCTTAATTAGGAAAGTTGTTTCAAACTGTTCCTATTTTATATGTTTCTATAGAATATCCCATGGGCTTCCAAAGAAGTTCTGTTCCTAAGAGCGGTCAACTTCCCAGTGCTGACCCCAAGCTCCAGCCCTAGCACTCTGGGGCCCACAGAACCTATGCATGCAGCTCCTTGTTCTGCACGTACCTGGAAGAGCGCCTTCCATGACAGAGCCCTCAAAGACCTGCTTGATGAACTCGGGCTTGTTGTCGTTCTGATCCGTCACTGTGATCACAATCTCCATGGGATCCTCCACGGCGTTCCCGTCGGAGGACACTGCATGTGAGAAGAGCTGCAAGAGCCGGGAGGGGGTTACTTGGGTCCTGATGAGGGAGAAGAGGTGGGAGACGGGGGCTTGCTTCCCACTGTGAAACCCCAGAAAACAACATCAGGGCAAGCTAAGAACCCTGGGCTGCAGGACACACCCACCAGTCAGACCTTGCTGTTCCAGGCAAAGATGGGGCATCAGGACTAGAGGTCAAAGTAAAAGCCTAATGAACTCGCTGCAATCGGAGTAAAATTGAGCCAGGCATGGTGGCGCTCACCTATAATCCCATTACTTGGGAGGCTGAGATAGGAGGATTGCAGGTTCGAGTACAGCTTTAGCAACATAGCAAGACTCTCAGCAACCTAGGGAGAATCTATTTCCAAACAAAAAATAAAAAGGACTGGGGGGCCAGGTGTGGTGGCACATGCTTATAATCCCAGTACTTGGAAGGCAGAGATAGGATTGCTGGTTTGAGGACAGCCTCAGCAAATAGTGAAGCTTTTATCAACCTAATGAAACCTTGTTTTTTTTAAAAAAAAAAAAATCAGACTGGAGATGTAGCTCAGAAATAGAATGCTCATGAATTCAATCCCTAGTACAAAAAAAAAAAGTTTTTTGTTTCTTTCTTAAATCAGAGTAAAATTGGCTCTGGTCACTCCAATCTAGTGCTCTCCCCTGAGTTTTTCTGCATTTGGCATTAATGCATTACCTCCTTCTCCCCTAAACGCATGTTGCTATGAAGTCTCAGAAATGGCTTTTGCTCCCCAATATCACCACTATAGGTTTTCTTTAGGTGAGGAAATTCTAGTCCAAGAACAGGTTTATGTTTTGGGTCTAAAGTCAAGTATACTGTTTGGAAAATCTTTCTTCTTATTTTTCCTAATAAGAAAAAAAAACTAGCCGGGCATGGTGGCGCACGCTTGTAATCCCAGCATTTGGGAGGCTGAGACCGGAGGATCCAGGTTCGCGGCCAACCTCAGCTACCTAGTGAGGCCCTCCGCAACTTAGTGAGACTCGGTTTCAAAATAAAGAATAAAAAATAGGGCTGGGGGTGTAGCTCGGAGGTAGAATGCCCCTGAGTTCAATCCCCAGTACCGCAAAAACAAACAAACAAACAAAAAAACTAACCACCCCAAGGTGTCCCCGGCTGTCATTTCACTATATCAAAAAGTCAAGAGAGCCAGGCGCCATGGCGCATGCCTGTAATCCCAGTACTTGGGAGGCTGAGACAGGTGGCTCACAGGTTCAAAGATAGCTTCAGCAACAGAGTGAAGTTGTCAGCAACTTAGCAAGACCCTGTTTCAAAATAAAATAGGGCCAGGGGAGTACAGCTCGAAGGCAGAATGCCCCTGGGTTCAATCCCCAGCACCACAAAACAGGCCCAGAGAGATGGAGTTAACCTCTTTACATGTCCGGAGCATCTGATCTGGGGTACCAACATGGGCTGACCAAAACAATTTGGACAGGTGTTGCCGCGTGGTCAAAGAGCTTCTAAAAGACACTCACGATGTACTTGGCGATTTTTTCTCTATCCAGAGGCTCCGTCACCCTCAGCCATCCAGTTTCTCTTTCAATAGTAAACACACCAACTGGGGGTGTATCAGCTCCCTGGCCAGTGATGCTGTAGAAAACCTTGATTTCTTTGTCCCTGTTGGATTTGATCTGAAGATAAGATAGAAAGAAACAGAATTGGCAAGGGAAGATCCCAACATTGGGTCTTTCCCTTTTTTCTTCTTTGGTCCTTCTCTGCCAAAGTCCTCCCAGAGAAACAGAGGACTTTCTTCTCTACCTGAACCAGATCTTTGGGAAATTGGCCTCTTTGATTTTCTGGACAGTTGATGGGAGGGATAACCCAGTCTCTCTTCTGTCTTCTGAGACCATGGTAGGGGCCAGGGAATGTGAGGACTTCTTTCCGAGTTCCAGAGTAAGAGTCCTAAATAGAAAGGAGAAGAAGAACAACGTGAGATCACTCAGGACACACACAGCAAGTCTGTCCATCCAACCTACCTGGTCAGTGTCTCTAGCCTTCTGAGGGCAGTGTAGGATTTTAACTTCTGACGTGCTTTCTTCTCAACATTTTTTTTCCCTTGAGGGGAGGAGAGTACTGGGGATTGAGCCTAGAGGCATTCTACCTCTAAAGTTACAACCTAGCCCTATTTTTTTTTTTTTTTTTCAGTACGGGAGATTGAACCCAGGGGTATTCTACCTCCAATCTACACCCCCAGCCCTATTTTTTTTTTAAATTCTTTATTTTGGGCCAGCCGCAGCTACCTTGTGAGGCACTCCACAACTTAGTGAAACCCTGTTTCAAAATAAAGAATAAAAAATAGGAGCCGGGTGTGGTGGCGCACGCTTGTATTCTCAGCATTCGGGAGGCTGAGTCCGAGGATCTGGGTTCGAGGCCAGCCTCAGCTACCTAGTGAGGCACTCCGCAACCTAGTGAGACCCGGTTTCAAAATAAAGAATAAAAAATAGGGCTGGGGGTATAGCTCGGAGGTAGAATGCCCCTGAGTTCAATCCCCAGTACCTCAAAAAAAAAAAAAAAGAATAAAAAATAGGGCTGGGGGTATAGCTCCGAGGTAGAATGCCCCTGGGTTCAATCCCCAGTACCAGAAAAAAAAAAAATTATTTTGAAACAGGGTCTCACTAAGTTGTAGAGGGCCTCGCTAAGTGGCTGAGGCTGGCCACAAACCCAGATCCTCTGGTTTCAGTTTCCCAAGTACTGGAATTATGAGCATGCGTCACCCTGCCCAGCTAGAAGCCAGCCCTATTTTTTTAATTTTGAAACAGGGTCTTGCTAAGTTGCTGAGGCTGGCCTCGAACCTGCAATCCTCCAATTTCAGCCTCCCAAAAACTGAGATTATAGGTGTGCATCACCATGCCTGGCTCCTTTTAACAAATTATATCCACCTACCAGAATGAATAGCTCCAATAAAAGCCAATGAAACCCTCTGCTGCTGCTATAGTTTGGGTACTGAATATCTTCCAAAGTTCTGTGTGTTAAAGGGTTGGTTCCAGAGGGGTGCCATTGGGAGGTAGCAGAACTCTGGGAGATGAGACCTAAGGAGAGGCCTTCAGATCACTGGGCGTGGTGTGCTCTTGAAGAGGATTGTGGGACCCAGTCTTTTCCTCTTTGCTTCTTGGATCATAAGGTAAGCAGCTTGCTTGGCCACATGAGCCCACCATGATGTGCTGTCCTCACCAGAGGACCAAATGAATAAAGCCATTTCATCTTGGATTGGAACCTCCAAAACCATGAGCCAAAATAACCTTTTCTCTTCATAAATTTATTGCCTCATGTGTTTTGTTATAGGGATGGAAAGGTGACTAATATAAGTCACATAATAGATCCTTTGTAGTGTCCAGAGTTTAAGTAGTCATTATGCATACACAATTGTAGGTTTTTTGTTTGTTTGTTTTTGGGATTGAACTCAGGGGCATTCTACCTCCGACCTATACCCCCAGCCCTATTTTTTATTCTTTATTTTGAAACAGGGTCTCACTAAGTTGCACAGGACCTCACTAGGTAGCTGAGGCTGGCTGCGAACCCGGATCCTCCGGTCTCAGCCTCCGAAATGGTGGGATCACAAGTGTGCGCCACCACGCCCGGCACAATTGTAGGTTTGATATTGTAATTTACAAGTTATTTCAAGCCTAGTAATATATCTGTCACTTTTATGGCAATATTATACTCTGGTGATTTAATATCAGTGTTTATTCAGTTACTATTCGGGTGTTTTCAATTTCTTTTCTTTTGTGTTTTTCCTAGGGATATAGTTCCCCAAACTGGAGTTATCTGCCAAAAGAAGTTTTGGGAATTGCTACTCAGAACTATTTTGCGATCGATACAAATCTCTTGATCTTGCTGTGCCACATCTATAAAGTTTCCATTTGTTCTAACAGAAGCTATTGGGATGGGAACCAAGAACATCCTTTGAGACTTGTATTGAACAGATTTCATGGTCAATAAAGATAACTTAATGCACAATCAGGGAAATGTGAGAGTAAAAATTGTTTAAGTATTTGAGAGTCATTAGAGATAACACAGTAACGTTTCCGGAGGAAAAGTCCATCTCCACCTCCACACAAGGACACTTGCTCACAGTCATTTGTCTCTGTTCACAAAGTTTCATTCAAGCCCTATTTCCTTGATTTTATCTTTACTGTTTTATTTATCTATTTTTGGTAGTACTAAAGATTGATCCCAGGAGAATTCTACCTCTGAGCTACATCCCCAGATGTTTTGTTTTGAAACGGGGTCTCACTAGGTTGCTGAGAGTCTCGCTAAGTTGCCAAGGCTGGTCTCGAACCTGCGATCCTCCTGTCTCAGTCTCCCAAGTACTGGGATTACAGGCATGTGCCATCATGCCTGGCTTGGCTTTATGTTTAGATTCAAGATGTAAAAGACAAGCCGGGCGTGGTGGCGCACGCTTGTAATCCCAGCATTTGGGAGGCTGAGACCGGAGGATCCGGGTTCGCGGCCAGCCTCAGCTACCTAAGTGAGGCACTCCGCAACTTAGTGAGACCCGGTTTCAAAATAAAGAATAAAAAATAGGGCTGGGGGTATAGCTCGGAGGTAGAACGCCCCTGAGTTTAATCCCCAGTACCGCAAAAAAAGAAAAAAAAAAACAAGATGTAAAAGACAGATACAAGATGTGCCTAGGTATCATCACAGGACACAAATTCAATTCTGCACACTGACTTCATGTTCATAGATATGTGTACAAGCTTGTGTGACACACACACTCTCTGCCTTCCCCCTCCTTGTACTTGACTCCTGCGGAGGGAGGCCAATCTGGGCCAAAAGCAGGCTCTGGGGCGAGGCTGCCTGGCTTTGAACCCCACAGTAGCATCTCCTTGCTTCGGGACAGATCACTTAACTTCTCTGTACCAGTTATCTAGACCTGATGTCTAAAATAGGGGTGATGAGCCAGGTGTGGTGGCACATGCTTGTAATCCTAGTACTTGGGAGGCTGAGACTGGGGTTCTCTGCCAGCCTCAGCTAGTTAGTGAGACTCTCTGCAACTTAGTGAAACCCTGTTTCAAAATAAAGAATACAACCGGGCGTGGTGGCACATGCTTGTAATCCCAGCATTTGGGAGGCTGAGACTGGAGGATCTGGGTTCGAGGCCAGCTTCAGCTACCTAGTGAGGCCCTCCGCAATTTAGTGAGACTCGGTTTCAAAATTAAGAATAAAAAATAGGGCTGGGGGTATAGCTCGGAGGTAGAATGCCCCTGAGTTCAATCCCCAGTACCACAAAAAAAAAAAAAAAAAGAGTACAAAATAGGGCTGAGGGTGTAGTTGAGAGGTAGAATGCCCCTAGTTCCCATCACCATATGAAAAAAATAAATAAATAAATAAATAAATAAATAAATAAATAAATAAAATGAGGGTGATGATATTAGTATCTGCATCATATCATTCTTGGAAGGATGGAATGAGATACCAATATTGCATGTAAGCCGGGCGTGGTGGCGCAAGCTTGTAATCCCAGCATTCGGGAGGCTGAGACCGGAGGATCCGGGTTCGCGGCCAGCCTCAGCTACCTAGTGAGGCACTCCGCAACTTAGTGAGACTCGGTTTCAAAATAAAGAATAAAAAATAGGGCTGGGGGTGTAGCTCAGAGGTAGAATGCCCCTGAGTTCAATCCCCAGTACCGCCAAAAAAAAACCAAAAAAA
>PVLC010035965.1:0-16055 GCA_004027655.1 Graphiurus murinus | reverse complement strand
TGAGACCGGAGGATCCGGGTTCGCGGCCAGCCTCAGCTACCTAGTGAGGCACTCCGCAACTTAGTGAGACTCGGTTTCAAAATAAAGAATAAAAAATAGGGCTGGGGGTATAGCTCGGAGGTAGAATGCCCCTGAGTTCAATCCCCAGTACCGCAAAAAAAAAAAAAAAGAAAAAAGAGTGGAACATGGAAGCCTCCTGCCATTAGCTATTTTTTTTCTGAGACACTGTGGGGAGGGAGGAGGCAACTCAGAACAAACCTTGCTAACCATTCCTTATACTTATGGATGTTCATGAACACTATAATTAATGGGGCAGAATCCTAGGCATTTTCATGCTATCCTAGAAATAGCATCCAATTCTTTGGCTAACCAATTCCAGGCAAGGTGAAGAACCATGGTAAGCATTAGCATTGTCACCATGAAAGACCAAGACACATGGGAAAAATTAAAGAGGAGGTGTCATTATGACTGTGGATTATAATCAATGTCAGCAAGACCCTTATTTACCAATTGCAAAGAACATTCATGTTTGGGCTTCAAACTGGAACACTTCCTGGGTTTTGCTTAGACTTTGTTTCTAATTTCTTAAAATAGTTTTGCAATATATAGTTGAGATAGGAATAGTAATATCACAAAATGGACTGTGCTTTTAAGTTGCATCAAGAAATATCAGAAGGTTTAAACTTTAATATTGAAGCATGGAACAGAATAGACTCCAACTATCAAAACTTTCCCATTGCATCTGGAAGTATGTGTGTGTGTGTGTGTGTGTGTGTGTGTGTGTGTGTGTGTGTGTGTGTGTGTGTGTGTGTTGTGTGTGTGTGTGTGCATGCACAAGGGCACATACACATGTGCTAAATGTTTTCTGTTAGGGTTTTAGCTATATAGGGCTTATCAATTTGTTTACATGTTAACATGGTGAGCAAAAGGGTAAATCTGTGGTTCCACTGAATCAAGCAAAGCTGTGATTCTGTGGGAAGATTTACAATATCATGTTTGCTGTCCCTCTTCTCCTGAGGGAATGGTCTCTCTGGGGCTTTAGCACGAGTCAGTCAGTGACATCACTGATGCTGTGATCTCTTGACAGGCCCTGGCCATCACCCTTCCTGTCCTGGGAAGCACATCTTCATCCCTTCAATGCATTCTTACGTCTGTCCCACAATTTGTTTCTTAAAAAAGAGAGAGTATATGTTGTGTGTGTGTGTGTGTGTGTGTTGTGTGTGTGTGTGCGTGTGTGTGCGTGTGTGTAATGTGTGAAGGGAGAGGGACTTAGGAGAATAGGTGATTTATACACTTTACATTCCCTTTCATTTTGCAGGGGGATCACATACTATTTCCAAGACAGAGACATCCTGTGAGAAACAGATTTCATTAGAGTCTGAAATGACAGGAATGGTTTAAATTTAGCTGTGGGGAGGGAATGCTGCCTCTAGGTAACATACAACTAAAATGATTCCAAATGTTTTATCCGATGCCAGCTGTGCAGCCTTCTGGATAAATCATTTCACATCATACACTTCAGAGCATTTAGTGCAGATGTCTCCCTCTGCGGCAAAGCTCCTAAACTGAAAACAAGCAGTCGTGGTGGCGCTGCCACCCCAAAAGGATCTGCTCCCTCTCCCTTATCCATCTCAGCGCCCCGGCCTATCAGCTCCCTGACAGGTTTCAGTGCGATGCAGACCGATAAACTCTGCCCAGTGGGATGAGTTTTCTTGGGTACCCTAGCTACTCACTCCTAGTGATTTTCCTTGGGACCTGGTGACTCATCTTTTGTACCGTCTTACATCGTATGACTCATGTCAGGCTATTTTCTGCCCAGGCTCAGCCCGGTGGCTCATTTCTGGAGAGGCCCTTCCTCGTCTGTTAAATGTCATGGTTCACAGCATTGCACTCCGTAGGAACCCTGTGCTCACTTCGCTGGAGATTAGTGTAGTGAAATAATAAGAAGATGACAAAGAAATTGCTTTTGTGTGGGCGAAACTCTGCAGGCCTCTCTGATGCTTATTTTAAAACCATAATTTGCATATTGCTTTATGGTGATGACAATATCAGACTTGCTTTTATCAGGAGACATATGCATATCACATGCAGAATGTGAAATCATCTGCTTGGAGTTTTCAGAACAAACGTGATTAGTGGTTTTTCCTATTTCCTAATGGTCTCCCTTCCTCTCCCTTCTTCCATTTCCCTTTTTGCTGTGAACATTTTGGAGGGAAAAAAAAATCCATTTCTCCTTGCATGACTTTCTAATTTATAACAAAATAAGGATTTTCCAGCTGGACATGGTGGTGCATGCCTATAATCCCAGTACTTGAGAGGCTGAGACAGGAGGATCACAGATTCAAGGCCAGCCTCAGCAACTAAGGGAGACCCTGTTTCAAAATTTTAAAGAAATAAAGTAAAATAAAAGGACTAGGGGTGTAGCTCAGAGGTCCAGTGCCACTGGGTTCAATCCTTGGTACCAAAAATAAATAAATAAATAAAAAAGAGTTTTCCAAAGAAGCATAGATAGTTAAACTAGAAAAAGAAGAGTTCATCCAACATGCCTAGTATTGATAAAACTCATCTTCTCTGGAGATTTGAGGATCTTTTGGCATCTCTTTTAGATATTAAAGAATCTAATAATAATCACGAATTCTACTATAGGGCCAGGAAAAGATGCAGAAATGTCTGGTGTCTGTTTCAGGTGTGCGGGGTGAGGATGGCTGTGTTCCTAATGACCAGGCAGCCTGAAGCCCTCAGACAAATGTTAAATTTTCTCAGCAGAACAGAGGAAATATTTCCCCAATTGTTTTATTTAATCATATTTGATTTTCAGGGCAAATTTTAGGTTTTTACAAGAGTAAGACTCAGCTTTTCCTAGATCAGGAAACTGATTATAAAATATTTTGCTGGGTCAGAAGAAAAAATAACTCACCCTGAGCTGAGCTCAGGATCTTGTTCAAGGCCCAAATGCCTGGAAAGCTTAGGTTCAGCCTGAAGAAAATGTGACAGGAGACAGTTGCATCCCCATACTAGACAGTTACTTAATGGCCACAAAGGTCAGTGTGGCCTGCGCAGTGGTTCTGATGAGTGGAGAGTACACCTTTCAACAATGTTCTTGACTGAGCCATCATCGGCTTAGCGATGTGGGGCCCCTCCAGCAGCTGCAGTCCAGAGAACGTAAGGCATGGCATGCTCTCACTGTGTGTTTTAAATTAACTTAGCCAAGCTATAATTATTTTTAGTAATTTCTAAAAAAATAAAAAGTTTCTGTCTAAGCCAGAAGACTGGGTTGTGCAATACAAATTAACTTCTTATGGAGGTGAGGTCTGGAAAACAGAATAGAAGTGTGTTTCTGACTCCAGCTAGGCCAGGAGGGTTAAGTATAATTGGTCATATTTGCTCTGAGGATTTCTCAGTTACCACAGACAGGACGTTCAGATTCCTGCCCATGGACTTCAGTGGCTTCCACTGAATGCCCCAGTGGAAGTGTCCTCACCTCGTGTACATGTCCTCACCCTTGGAGTCTGCACGTGTCCTCCTATCTGCTGCTTCGAATCAGATTGATTTTGTCTCAACTCAAGGTACTTCTCCTACCTAGAGTCATCTGTCTTCCTTTCTGTCCTGTTCTGTGTCTCCATCCTCTCATTGATTGATTCCAGTGGAAACTCTCTCATCCCAAGAACCATTTCCAAAGAAATGTAAACAATCTCTGGTCACACATCCTCCTCTCCTCGCTTTTTGTTCTGTAAGCAGATTAATTATAGATGCAGTGTGTCCCGGGCATTCACAGAAAATCGTCCTCATGGTGCTCAGCATGGGAAACTTCTCCAAAAGCCATGTGGCATTAGAATGATTATAACATTTGAGAGGGTAGAAATGAATGACATACATGTAACTTTTCATTTTCTCTTTCTACTCCTACTACCTCAGAGTATGAAAGAGATAAGGAAATATGAAGCAAAGTTGAAGTTCTTGAACTGCACAAATCTGAGCTGGAAAGACTGCTAAACTGGATGATGCTGAAATATTTTCAGATTTTGGAAATAGTTTTGATGTCTTTTTTTTTTTCTTCTGATGTCTTAACTGAAGCTCTGTTTAACCAGACTTCTTCTTTTTGGGGGGAGGTGAGGTGCTGGAGGTTGAACCCAGAGGCATTCTACCTCCAAGCTACACCTCCAGCCCTTTTTTATTTTTTAAAACAGGATCTCACTAAGTTGCTGAGGCTGGCCTTGAAACTGCAATCCTCCTGTCTCAACCTCCTAAGTACTGGGATTACAGATGTGTATCACCACACAGGCTCTTGTTCATCAGACTTCTGCTAACTAGCTAGGGCCTTGGCAACATTACCTATGGTCACTTTCTATTTGGTTAAGGAAACTAAATGTCATGGGGCAGCTACCACCTAATGATTATTACAGTATGCAGACAATACAGCTGGTACTAGAATGTGTGGGGAGGATATAAAAAGCAAATATTTAGAAGAAACTTAAACTCTACCTTTTAGATTATTAAATTTTTATCTTCTGTTGGGTTGCATCTTATACTAGGAGGGGTGTATCCAAAAGCAGCTACCCAACCATTCTATTTTGGTCCTAGTGATTAGAGGGAACACAGAGCAGTGGGAATTGGAATGGGTTTGATATGAAAATTTAGATATAACAAGAGGGCGGTGTAACGTAGAGAGCTTGAACTGATTGGAGGAGACTGGTGGCAAGGAGAGGAAGCCCTGGACTAGGCAGGGTAATACTGAGGCTTTCTCCTCAGGAGATGGGATGAATGGTGGTGCCATTCCACTGAGAAGAAGAATCTGTCAGCCCTACAGCAACACTGGAACCTTCAAGGTCGGCATTGACTAGGACTACATTAGATATTAAAAAGTTGATGTATCCCAAATCAGAAATCTTCATTTCTATTCTCCACACACGAAATTCTATTTCTTTTCTATCAATTCAATCTACTTCCAAAATGTATCCCATAGGCATCCCTTTCTACCTCCCCTGCTACCATTTTTGACATCAAATGGAAGTTTAAACCAATGATTGTTTGAATATCATAATTTTTTTTTTCAGAACTGGGGATAGAACTCAGGGACATTTTACCTTTGAGATACACCCCTGGTCCTATTTTATTTTTCATCTTGAAACAGGGTCTTCCTAAGTTGTGAAAGGCCTCACTAAGTTGCTGAAGCTGGTGGTGAAACTGCAACCCTCCTGTTTCAGCCTCCCAAGTACTAGAATTACAATCATGCACCGCTACTCCCGGCTTAATGTCATAATCTTAATTCTCTCTTTAAAACAAAATGAATAAAAACAAGAAACTACCATCAGAAATTTTTTTTGGGTGGCTATGAAGCTTTGGGGCTTCAGCATGTCACCCAATGCCCAGCACCATTTTACACAGTGTGTAGTATGTGAGATTTCTCCTTGACAGGGATGAAAGAAGATGCAAGAAGATATTGAGTGACTTTGGACGGGGCACAATTTTCACTCAGCTGTTGTGGTAGGGTTTATGGGATTATATTCAAATGTTTATGAGCTTCTAGAAGGCAGCTCTTCTTTTTTTTCTCCTTTCTTCTCTTCTCTTCTCTCATTTCCCCTCAACCCAAATTCTTCCTATCAGTCCTCTTCTACCCTCAACAAGGGAACCTTGGGCCACAAATCCTATGATACCTCCATTTTCTAGAGTATACATCTGGGAATGGTTATGTCAGAAAGAAGAGAAGATTGAATAATAACTCTTTCTCAGTCTTGGGGGATTTGGGTTGAGGCAAGATGAAGGCCAGAGCTATTTTTTTTCTTATTCCTTTTTATGGATTAGATTATAATAAAATATTGCTAAGATTTTATTGACTTCAAACTATGTAATTTTAAAACTCTCTTGATAAGAACTAAAATCACATTTCATGTATTTAATTTTAATTTCAACTCTAATAGACTTGAACATTATTTTTTAAAGCGGACCCTATCTCAGGGGAAATAAGTCAAATGGTAACTAGGTATACAATTAACTTTCCAAAAAGTTCGCAATCAAGAATTTTTTAAATAATAGAACTATAAAAATTACCCCATTTCTGAGGAATCCAAGGTACTTCAAATAATTCTTAAATATACTCTTTTTAAAAAGCTAAAAATGTGAAGTATAAGAAAAGTAAGTTGCTGTAGCTGTACAAAAATCAACGTAGTTTTCACAAAGATCTCCAGGAATCAACACTTGTTCTTTACACATTCCATCAATACATGCATACTTCCTTTCTTTCCAAGTTCAAAATAAGTTTGAAACACTTTTTCCTTATTTAGTTGTGGCTGAACTTAATAACTATGTGATTTTTGATGCGTACTTTTTGAGAAAATCATATTAAAAGTCTATTTATCAATTTATAGGTGTTAGGGCAAAACCCTGTGCTACTTAATCTCACCTGGACAGTTGCCCTTGGAAATTTTTCCCCGTTCTGTTACAGATACTGTACTATGTTACAGATTACTCCCTCCCCTTTCATGCTGTATTGTGTTAAAGATTATTCCCTCCCATTTCAACCATGAGGATTCCAGGTCCCTCTTCTTTGAACCCTGAGAAGCCACCTCCCTCCTGCTCTGTGACACACTGAAGATTACTCCCTTCTGTTCAGACCCTGAGAAGCTAGCACCCTCCCATCTCAGGCTGTTCTAAAAACTCACAACCTTACAGATCTTTTGTGCAGTCATACCCCTCCCTTATAAACAATACTTGCACCCTATCTTTCAGTGCTGACACCACTCTGGTATCAGCTCACATGGTGCAAGCAGATGTTGGAATAAAACTTTGACCGCCCCCCATTCTTGTCTGGCCCAGTTCCTCTTGGCCTTCAACCTAACATTAGGCAATTATTTTTTTATGTCACTGTTAAAGTTTATATGTAAAATGATCCTGTTTATAGTTAAAAATCTTAGCCTGATATTCTTTTTAGGACCCAAGGAGACAGAGCAAGTCTACATGAGAGAAACACCTAGGAAGTTATAATGGAGGCAGACAGAGAAATCAATAGAAAACTCAATAGATGGAATTAATAGGTGGATTAGATGATGATTCTTGCAAATTCAAAGGCAATCTCTAAATTCTGGTCTTTAGCAAAGTGATAGATAGTAATGCCCTTGCCTGATAATAGAATGTTAGAGGAGAAACCAGAGTTAGTGGTGGCAGATGGAAATAATAGAGTTCCAGTTTTTCCATGTCATCTGGAGATGTCAAATAGATACTTCTGGAGATTGTAAATGGAGAGAGTGGTTACTTCCCATGGCAGTCCTTTCTTTCCCATTGCTACTGTGTGATACCTATATTATTTGGAGAGCAATGACTCTTTATTAGGTGACTAGCATGGATATGGGTTGTTTTGTCTTAATCAGGGTACCCTTTCCTCTCTCATATCATACTGATTGATTCAGGGAAGCTGAATTTAAGCCATTTTTCTTCTTGGCATTGCCTCATCCAAAGCAATTAGATTAGGGTCTATAAAATTTTTTGGTCAAATAAGCCAAGAGGTGTGATGGTACACACCTCTAATCCCAGTACTTATGAGGCTGAGATAGGAGGATTTCAAGTTTGAAGCCAGCTTCAACAGTTTAGTGAGACCTTCAGCAATTTAGCCAGACCCTATTTTTAAAAAAAAAGTAAAAAATATAGGGCTGTGGTTGTAGCTTGGAAGTAGAATGCCCCTGAGTTCAATTCCTAGTATCAAAATAAATGAATACATAAACAAATAATAAAAATAAAAGTTGGACAAGTAAAACATTCAGTCTCATTTTATGAAATCTTCTGAGAAAAGCTACCAGAAATCAATCCTCTTTTTCCTTTTGGATGGCATTTGTGGATGTGAAGGCTAGAACTGCTGATTGTCAACATAATGGACATGGTCTTGAGGATGGAGCTAGTCACATGAAAGGCAGGTCAGAGAGCTGGAAAGAAACTGAACCCTTGATGACATCATTGAACTTCAAGGACCACCTTGCTTCTAGTCTTCTCAAGTTTGTGGGCCAGTAGCTCTCTTAAAGACAGAATTTGATGTTTGTTGTATGAGAGTCCTGATAACTCCAGTCGGAGTCATTAGCATATAAGTAGTGTTTAAAGCCAGAAGACTGGGTAAAATTACACAAGGAGAAAATGCTGAGGAGGAAGATTGAATCCCGAGGCATTCTAAACTTGGAAATTTGGTCAAGGAAGAGGACAACACAAGGAGAGAGAAGAAACTGGCAGAGACATGAAGTCTGCAGGGACTTCCCGAGGAAAGTGCCTCAGGAAGAAGAGGGTAGTCATCTCTTTGAGAGTTGTTGGGAGTTTGGGTAACATAAGAGCAGACAATGATTCTTGCAGATGCAATCCATAGCTTGTCAATGTGACTCCAAGGGCCCTCAGTGGAGAGACTGACAGGAGTAGCAGAAGATAGGGGTTATAGGACATGAAGACTGAATGGATACACACTTTGAGGAGTTTTTCCATGAGAAGGAGCAGAGTAGTGAGTCAAGTATAGATGCTTCTATGAGATAGGAGTTTGCCTTCATTGCTATTGAGTTTTGTGTTTTGAGAATGAACATGATCCTGTGCTGACGGAATGACCCAGAGCAGAAAAATAAACTGAGGAAAGAAGAAACAATTGAAGAAGGAATGGAACAGATACAGGGAAAGAATGCGATTTAAACATTACTCCTTAAAGGACAGGAATTTTTTTTATTGGGCTTTTTGGAAAATTATTAATGTTCTCAGGATTACAAAATTCTTCACAGTAAATTTCTTATCTTTTAAATTCAAAAGGGTTGCTTTATAATTTTTGAAAATTTCACAATGCATAAGTGGGGTTAGAGGAGTAATGGAGGTGATTTAGATTCAATTTCTCTTAAAGATAATTTTAGTGAAAGGAAAATTAAAAAATTTCCACCTAAAATATTCATGAGCCAATGACATATACATTATTTTTGTTCCAACATGGAGTCCTTATTTGCTATAGCTGACTTAGCTCGCATCTGTGCTCTGTATTGAAACTGCCCCCACCTTTTCTTATTTCATCAAGTTTTCCTTCCTTGATTGGAAGAACTGTGTCAGAAGTTGGAAAAATAATTTATAGCCCTATCCAAAGCCATTACTAAAATATATATCCTTAATAGTCTAGATGATGAATAAAATATCATATTCCCTTTCTTTAGACACTTTTGTAATAAGCATCAAGTTGAGAAACTACATGATGTTTCAAGATGATTAGGTATAACTTCTAGTTATAAGTTAGTGGGAGGTTATTATTACATCTCAATTACAGCTTTTACCTAACAAAATAATTTGAGTTAATTGGGCTATTATGAAGACCATGTGGAGGAGGAAAGAGTGGGGGTTATTGTTTTATGAACATTACTGGGTTTGTGCTCATTTTAAGCAGTGTAAAAATAATGTCTTTTGCATAGAACCACCTGGAGACTTGAAATACAAAGTTTTTTGCTTGTGGCTTCTTTAGCTCCACTCTTTCCTTTTCTTTCTTTCCTTCCTCCCTCCCTTCCTCCCTCCCTTCCTCCCTCCCTTCCTTCCTTCCTCTCTCTTTTTCTCTTTCTTTTTTCTTTTTTTTGTGGTACTGGGGATGGAACCCAAAGGCATTCTACCTCTGGGCTATGCCCCTAGTCCTATTTTTTATCCTTTATTTTGAAACAGGGTCTCACTTAGTTGCAGATGGCCTCACTAAGTAGCTGAGGCTGGCAGCAAACCCTGATCCTCCTGTCTCAGCCTCCCAAGTCCTGGGATTACAAGCGTGTGCCACCACGCCCGGCTTTCCTTTCTGTCTTTCTTTCCCCCTTTTTCTTTTTCTTTTTTTGTAGTACTTGACTGAACCCAGAGGCATTCTACCTCCAAGTTTTATTTTTTATTTTGAGACAGAATCTCACTAGATTGCGGAGGGTCTCGCTAAATTGCTGAGGCTGTTTTAGAACTTGCGATCTCCTGTCTCAGACTCCCAAGTACTAGGATTACAGATGTGTGCCACCATACCTGGCCAGAATTAGTTTCAAACCTTGATGACATATGGCAGGGAACAAAGACTAGTTTCATTTGGATAAAGCCAAATTCAGTTCAATCCAGTCCACAGACCAAAGAAGTTTTGGGTAGGGCTCAGAGAAGAATAAAACACACATTCATAAAACAGTAATTGGGTCTGTTCTTGGCTTTTTGGAAGGGCACTGGTTAAAACTACTTGGAATATGGTTTACTTTAAATAGAAGATTTCAATCATGTTGTCTATATCTATGTATAGCTATTTAGATTTAAAATATATATATGATATATATAGTTTATAACAAATATATAATTTTATTTATTTATCTCAGTGAAGAAGAGTATTTTATTGTTTTTTAAAATTTATTTATTTTTAATTGGTGTATTGTAATCATACATACTTATTAGATACAAGCTGGTAAAGGCATACATGCACACATTTCTCATTTAACCCTTCTGTAATTCCCACCCCACTCCCTTCTCCTCCCTCCTTCTCAAGTTCAGTTTAGTGATTGACTTTGATGTGTTCCTGAAAGTACATCATGCTCATTAGGGTGTCCCCCTCCCCCCATCACCTTCCTTTAAGTCAAGTTCTTTGCTCACCTAAGGATTCTCCTTCTTCATCTGGAGTCCCTCTTATGTTCCACTTTCTCCCTAGCTCCCACATATTAGGGAGAGCATTCAATTTTTTACTTTTTGTGACTGACTAATCTCACTTAACATAATGTTTTCCAGTTCCATCTATTTCCCTGCAAATAACATGATTTTGTTCTTTATGGCTGAGTAAAATTCCATTGTGTACATATTCCATAGTTTTGTAATCCATTCATTTGTTGATGGACATCTTGGCTGCTTCCATAGTTTGGCAATTGTAAACTGTGCAGTTATGAACATAGATACACATGCATCGGTCTGATAGTTTGGTTTCCATTCTTTTGGGTAGATACCCAGAAGTGGTATTGCTGGGTGATATGGTAGGTTCATTCCCATTTGTGTAAGGATTCTTCATATTGTTTTCCAAAGTGGTTGCACTAATTTGCAATCCCACCAGCAATGTATTAAGGTTCCCACTTCTCCACACCCTCGCCAGCATTTGTTGTTGTTTATGTTCTTGATGATTGCCATTCTGATTGGGGTTAGGTGAATTCTCAAGGTAGTTTTGATTTGCATCTCTCTGATTGCAAATGCTGTTGAAAATTCCCTCATACATTTATTGGCCATTTGTATTTCTTCTTTTGTGAAGTGTCTATTTAGATCCTTTGCCCATTTTTTGATTGGGTTATTTGCTTTCTTAGATGTGAGTTTGAGTTCTCTGTATATCCTAGTTATTAGTCCTCTATCAGAAGAGTAGCTGGCAAAAATTTTCTCCCACTCTGTGGGTTCTCTGTTGAGGTTTTTGATAGTTTCCTTTGCTACACAGAAACTCTTCAGTTTAATGCAATCCCATGTATTGATCTTCCTTTGAGTTGCTTGTGCTTTTGGGGTCTTGTTGAGAAAGTTTTTGTTGTTGTTGTTGTTGTTGTTGTTGTTTTTTGCGGTACTGGGGATTGAACTCAGGGGTGTTCTACCACTGAGGTATACCCCCAGCCCTATTTTTAATTCTTTATTTTGAAACTGGGTCTCATTAAGTTGTGAAGTGCCTCACTAGGTAGCTGAGGCTGGCTGAGAACCCAGATCCTCCGGTCTCAGCCTCTCGAATGCTGGGATTACAAGCATGTGCCACTATGCCTGATTGAGAAAGTTTTTACCTGTGCCTATGTGTTGAAATGTTGGGCCTATGCCCTCTTCAAGTAGCTGCAAGGTCTCTGGCCTGACTTCCAGGTCTTTGATCCACCTTGAGTTGACTCTTGTGCAGGGTGAGAAAGTAGTGTTTATTTCCATTTTCCTGCATTGGTTAACCAGTTTTGCCAACACCATTTGTTAAAGAGGCTATCTTTTTACCAGTGTATGTTTTTGGCTCCTTTGTCAAAAATCAGTTGACTGTAACCACGTGGGTCTGTTTCTGAAACTTCTATTCTGCTCCATTGCTCTATGTATCTCTTTTTGTGCCAATACCATGCTGTTTTTATTACTGTGACTTTGTAGTAGAGTTTGAAGTCAGGTATTGTGATACCTCCTGCATGGTTCTTGTTGCTAAGAACTATTTGTTGTTTCAAATGAATTTAAGGACTGATTTTTCTATGTCTGTGAGGAGTGACCTTGGTAATTTCATGGGTATTGCATTGAATCTGTAGATCATTTTTGGAAGGATGGTCATATTGATGATATTTATTCTGCCTATCCAAGAGCATGGTAGATCTTTCCATCTTCTAAGGTCTTCTTTGATTTCTTTTTTCAACTTTTTATAGTTTTCCATATAGAGGTCTTTTACCTCTTTGGTTGGGTTTATCCATAAGTATTTTATTTTTGGGGTGCTATTGTGAGTGGAATTGTTTTCTGGATTTCTTTTTCAGTGGATTTATGGTTGACATACAGGAAACCTTCTGATTATTTAAGATTGATTTTGTATCCAGACACTTTGCTGAATTTGTTGACCAGTTCTATAAGTTTTTTGGTTGAATTTGTTGGGTCTTCTAAGTATAGTATCATGTCATCTGCGAAAAGGGATAGTTTTAGTTCTTCTTTACCTATTTTTACCCCTTTGATTTCTTTCTCTTGCCTTACTGCTCTGGCTAGAGTCTCAAGTACTATATTGAACAGAAGAGGTGATAATGGACATCCTTGTCTTGTTCCTGTTTTTAGTGGGAACTCTTGCAGTTTTTCTCCATCTAATATGATGTTGGCTATGGGCCTATTGTATATTGCCTTTATGATGTTGAGGTACATTCCTTCTATTCTGACTCTCTGCAGTGCTTTTAGCATGAATGGGTGTTGGATCTTGTCAAATGCTTTTTCAGCATCAATTGAAATGATCATGTGATTTCTGACTTTGATTCTGTTTATGTGGTGAATTACATGGATTGTTTTTCGGATGTTGAACCAGCCTTGCATCCCTGGATGAACCTGATTTAGTCATGGTGTATAATTTTCCTGATGTGGTTTTGAATGCACATTGCTAGTATTTTGTTTAGCAGTTTTGCATCTAAGTTCATCAATGATATAGGCCTATAGTTTTCTTTTCTTGAGCTATCTTTATTTGGCTTTGGCATTAATGTGATATTGGCTTCATAGAAAGTGTTTGGGAGGGTGCTGTTTCTTTCTATTTCACAGGATAGTTTGAGGAATGTTGGGATTAGTTCTTCCATAAATGTTTTGTAAAATTCACTTGGAAAACCATCTGGCCCTGGGCTTTTGTTTGACGGTAAACTCTTTATTGCGGTTTCTATTTCTTTGATTGTTATTGGTCTATTTAAGTTTTCTATATCTTCTTGAGTCAATTTAGGAAGGTTATATGTATTTAGAAATTTGTCAATTTCTTCTATATTTTCCATTTTGTTGGAGTATACTTTTTCAAAATAGTTTCTGATGATCCTCTCTATTTCCACACTGTCAGTGGTAATATCACCTTTTTCCTCTCTTATTTTGGTAATTTGGGTTGAATCTCTCTTTCTTTTGGTGAGGTTGGTCAACGATTTATCTCTGTTGTTTATTTTTTCAAGAAACCAGCTTTTGGTTTTGTTGATTTTCTGTATTTTTTTTATTTTCTATTTCATTAATTTCTGCTCTGATTTTCATAATTTCCTGTCTTCTACTGGCTTTGGGGTTGGACTGTTCTTGTTTTTCAAGGGCTTTGAGCTGTGTCATTAGATTATTTATTTGGTGATTTTCTGTTCTTCTTATGTGGGCACTCAGTGCTATAAATTTTCCTCTTAGTACTACTGCCTTTAAGGTGTCTCAGAGGTTTTGATATGTTGTGTCTGTGTTTTCATTGGTTTCTAGCATTTTTTTTTTTTTTTTTGTGGTACTGGGGATTGAACTCAAGGGCATTCTACCTCCAAGCTATACCTCCAGGCCTATTTTTTATGCTTTATTTTGAAAGAGTGTCTCACTAAGTTGTGTAGGGCCTCACTAGGTAGCTGAGGCTAGCCTCAAACCCAGATCCTCCAGTCTCAGCCTCCCAAGTACTGGAATTACAAGTGTGCACCACTTCGCCCAGCTTCTATGACCCATTCCTCATTCAGGAGTGTGGTGTTCAGTCTTCATGTGTTTACATGGTTACTCTGGGTCTTTTTAGAATTGATTTCTAGTTTCATTCCATTATGGTCTGAAAAGATGCAGGGAATTATGATACATTTTTTAAATTTGCCAGTGCTTTCTTTGTGGCCCAGAATGTGGTCTATTTTGGAGAAGGTTCCATGGGTTGCTGAGAAAAATGTGAATTCAACTGTAGTTGGGTGAAATATTCTGTATGTGTCTAACAAGTCCATTTGGTTTAGGTACTATTTAGGCCTGAAGCATCTTTAGTGACCTTTTTTTTAGAAGATCGGTCTAGTGATGTAAGAGGAGTATTGAATTCTCCTAGTATTAGTGTATTGGGATCTATGCGTGACTTTATATCATGCAGAGTTTGTTTTATGAAAGGGGCTGCACCTAAATTTGGGGCATAGATGTTGACAATTGTTATTTCCTCTTGCTAGATTGTTCATTTTACTAGTAAAAAATTACCTGTTTTGTCTCTTCTGATAAGCTTAGGCTTGAAATCTAATTTATCTGATATGATAGTTGCTACTCCTGCTAGTTCCATTGGCGTGGATTACCTTGCTTCAGCTCTTCACCTTTAGTTTGTGGGAATCTTTGCTTGTAAGGTGTGTTTCTTGCAGGCAGCATATAGATGGATTCTGGGTTTTAATTCATTTTGCCACCTTGTGCCTTTTTATTGGGGAGTTGAGACCATTTATATTCAGTGTGATTACTGAGAGATGATTTTTAATTCCTAACATTTTGAGTTTTGACTTCCGTTTGTGGTAGTGTTTGTTCTTCTTTGCTTAGTTGTTTGCTTCTTGGAAATTATTGTTTCTCTGGTTCTGACATTTACTTTTAAGTTCTTCTTTGTAGTTAATCTCTTTGAGTATTTTCTCCAGTGCTGGTTTGGAAGACATAAATTCTTTCAGTTTCTGTTTTTCATGGAAGTTTTTATATCCCTGTTAATTTTGAGAGAGAGTTTTGCTGGGTAGGAGAATCTTGGCTGCAAGTTATTTTCTTTCAGAGTATGGAATATGTTATTTCAGCCCCTCCTGGCTTTCATAACTTGGTTTTGGAGGTCTGGAGTGATTCTAATTGCTTTGCTGCTAAATGTCACTTGGCCTTTTACTTTTGTTGCCTTCAGAATTCTCTCCTTAGCCTCTACATTAGTCAGCTTGATTATTATGTGGCATAGTGAACCTATTCTTTGGTCTTGTCTAAAGGGGGTTCTATAAGTTTCCTGTTCCTGTGTGTCAACTTCTCTTTCTATGTTTAGAAAATTCTCTGATATTACTTCTTTGAAAAGGTTTTTTATTCCATTAGTTTCAACTTCTAATCCCTCTTCTCTGCCTATTATTCTTAAATTAGCTCTCTTAAAGTTGATCCAGATCTCATCGATGTCCAATTCATACTGTCGAATTTTTTTTCTAGATTATGTACTATGGGTTCATTTTTGGAATGGTCATCCTCTAAGAGTAATATTCTATTTTCCATGTGGTCTAACCTACTGTTTATGGTTTGTATTGATGCCTTCATTTCATTTATTGCATCTTTCACATCCTTCCCTCAAGGCTTCTCTATGATTCCTGCTCAGGGTGTCAGATTCTTTGTTTATTTGTTCCTTTATTTCTTTCCAGCTTTCTCTGCATTCTTTCTGGAAGTTTTGTATTGTTTCTACTATTAAAGATCTGAATTGTTCTTTTGGTAATCTCTGCCATTCAGTGTTGTTGAGTTCTGTTATTGTGGGATTGTGTTGACTCTTTGTTTCTTTGCTATTTTTCCTTCCTTTGTTATCCCTGTCCTTAAATTTATATCTTTGCTGCTCTTGCAAGCTTTCTCTGAATTTATAGGTTTCTTATTTTTATTTTCTGTCTGTGACTGGTATCTTGTACTGAGTTGCAATTACTCTGCCCACTCTTCTGGTGCCTTTTCTGGACTTCTTCTGCCCA
>PVLC010035963.1:0-16048 GCA_004027655.1 Graphiurus murinus | reverse complement strand
TTTTTTTTTTTTTTTTTTTTTTTTTTTTTTTTTTTTTTTTTTTTTTTTTTTTTTTTTTTTTTTTTTTTTTTTTTTTTTTTTTTTTTTTTTTTTTTTTTTTTTTTTTTTTTTTTTTTTTTTTTTTTTTTTTTTGCGGTACTGGGGATTGAACTCAGGGGCATTCTACCTCCGAGCTACACCCCCAGCCCTATTTTTTAATTCTTTATTTTGAAACCGGGTCTCACTAAGTTGTGGAGTGCCTCACTAGGTAGCTGAGGCTGGCCATGAACCCGGATCCTCTGGTCTCAGCCTCCCGAATGCTGGGATTACAAGCGTGCGCCACCACGCCCGGCTTCCTCTATCCTATTTTTGATAATATTGAGGCAGACAAATCTTATCGTCCCCTTTGACTGGCAGGAAAATTTCTTATTCATTTTTACACATAGAAAGCGCGGTCCTTTCTGGCCCATTCTTTATTCAAGGATCTTTTAAATATCTTCTCTTCTTCAGTCCAGAGTTTTATCTTCCATCCTAAAATCCTTTGTACTCATAGAATGGTAGTTCCTGTCTTTGGGGTTCAAATGGAAACCAAACTGGGAGTCTGCTATGCTGTGTTTCCTCCATGGTTTATATGTTCAGTTTAGTTTAAGTATCTCTAATTCTGTATATTTATGATTTTTCAGGATAGTGAAGTATTTTATGCATGGAGGGTGTATATGGCAATTTCGTTATTTTATTTGGGAAGCATCTTAGTTTGGGCTGCTACAGCAAATTGCAGACTAAGTGGCTTGACTATCAAACATGTATTCTCATTATTCTGAAGAGTAGAAGTCCAAGGCAGGTATGCCAACATGGTAAGGTTCTGGTGAGGGCCCTCTTTCTGCTTTTCGGATGCTTTTCTTTTTGTTTTGTTCTCACATAGAAAACAGATAGGGAAGAAGCAAGTTTTCTTGTGTCTCTCATAAGAGCTGTCATGCAATCATGAGCAATTCTCCCTCATGAACTAATGACTGCCCAAATCTCCTGCTCTAAATATCATCATTATGGTAAGAAACTCCACATCGGAATTTTGGGTGGCACAGATATGCAGTTTATAAGAAGTGGTTTGTTAAGGACTTAAAGTCCATACTATTAATAAAGATGGTGATTTCACTCCTCCACACATTCTCAAATCTTATGACTGCTTCTTCTCATGCAGATGTGTTAACTTTGTTCTATGAGAAATTGGAAACATGGTGCTGGTTTCACTAAGCAAAGCAATGTGGCTGGTTTTCAGATTAGCTCTGTATTTGCCCATTTTGTCTGGTATTCTGTTCAATTTTACAAATATCAAGTTGTGATATAATAGTGCTATTATTTCCTCTCACTCTCCAGGCCTTCATTCAGAGCTCAGACCACTTTCTACATTTCTACTGATATCAATGCAATCACCTTCTGGGATTGAGCACAATTGAGCACGATGCAACAGGAGGACTGACCTGGCCTCAAATTTACATCAGTACTGCCTCAGAGCCAGGCAGTGCTTGACCACACAGGGGGCTGAATGTTGTGCTATTATTAGCCTATAATTTATAACAGTCTTAATCTTTGTCTAGCTTTCTACTCTTTAACTCTCATAGCATTTTCTTTAAGGAAAAGTGTTGGAAAAGTATGATTAAAGACAACCTTTTTTCCAGAACCCAGAATCTTCTGCACACAGACAGTAGAAAAAAAATGCTTTCATTGTTGAATAAGCTTTGAACCAGAATGTGATATGCATCCTAGATAAATAGATAAAAATGTGAGAACAGATAGAAATCTCCTCCTTGTATATAGTAAGCATATATAGTCCATTATGTCCATAATTTCAAGATAAATAGTAACTAGAAGGCCAAGTATGGTGACATACACCTGTAATCCCAATACTTGGGAGGCTTAGACAGAGAATTGCAGGTTTGAGACCAACCTAGCAACTTAGAGAGATACTTAGCAACCTAGCGAAACCCTGTTATGAAACAAAACAAAAGGAGTGGGAATGTAGCTCAGAGGTAGAACATTCCTGGGTTGTTAAACCCCTAGTAACACACATACACACAGTAACTAGTTCTCATGGAAGACTTGGCAATGTCATGTGTCACATTACAGTTCATTCTAGATTCTTCTGCTAATTGAAGTGATAATGATATTTAATTGTCCTTATATAGGGAAGAAACAAACTTTTCATATCACTATGATAGGAAATAGTTTTGCAACTTGGAGTCATACTCCTACCTAAGAAGTCATTCTCACACACAGAAACTGAAGATGGAGTGCTATCTCCTTGGGCACTTTCAATTCAAATGGGGGGCCGTGAGGTTCCTGGAAAGATAGTCCCAGGTCATAAAGCTGGAAAAATGTCTATATATTTTACAAAGGGATTTATATACACCTCAAAGAAAGAGAAAATATTTAAGATCACACACATCCTAAAGTAAATGTTATATGTAAAACATAGGATGGGTATCTCTTCCCTTATTTTTAGTAAAAAGAATTAGCCTTTTTTTTTCTCCCTTTCAAAATGCCATTTGCTCACAAAGCATCTTTTGGCTTCTTTTACTGAAGAGGCAGTTCAGGAATAATGGACATACCCCATTTATTTATTTCACGAAACAGAATAAGGGGTATGTAATTTGTACTTTAAATCTGCCCGTATGCTTTCATGTGTACACAGAGGCATGCTGATAAACATTAGACAACAGGTTCTCCGAGAAAATAAATACCCTGATATGTAGATTCTGCCAATTTTCATGGTGTAAATATTCCAACTAAGGCCACACTACCAACATGTTACTGAATGTGGAGTCAGTACTACTACTCCTGGCTTCAGTATATGTTTTAAGTGAGATAATTTCACAAAGAACCGTATCACCTACTTTTGATTCTACTTCATCCTGGCATGTATGAATGAATATGGCCATTATTAACAAACTACCCCTTCAATCAAGAAGTCAAATTTTTTCTGAGGTTTTTCAGCTGCCTATGGGTCAGCCAATCTTGTAAAATAAGAGTGGTATTTATACGAATTGTGCAAAGGTTAACATCAGTTGTAAATGATAATACCGCACTCTATAAAAAAAAAATAGTAGTATGTAATGAAATGTCCCTTTCATACTCTTGGTATTTCACTGTGGCTCTATTTAGGCATGATATATGTAACTCTAGTTCTGTGTAGCCCAGAAACTGTATAATTGTATTTAGTGTTATAGTGTTATATAGTGCTTCTGCCTCCTTTGTTCCATTGTTTCCTATACTTCCTAGAAACACATTGATAAACACTTCTAAGAAACAAACAAACAAACAAAAAATGCCATTTGCTTTCTGTGTTAGTCAGATTTCCATCTTTGTCACAAAATACCTGAGAAACAACTTAAAAGAAGGAACTTTGTTTTTTATTTCAGCTTATGATTTCAGAGGTAATAGTGCAAGTTTGTTTGGCTTCATAGTTTTGTGCCATGATTTACTGCCATATTTTGGGCATTAAATCATGGTGGGACCCAAAGTGGAACAAAGCTGCTCACCTAGTGGCAGCCGTGAATCAAAAGAGAGGGAAATAAGGGAGTGGGGTCCTAATGTCTCGTTCAAACAGATAACCAATGACCTATATTACCGCCCCTGTGCCCCACCTCTGAAGTTTCTACCACTCCCAATAGCTCCACAGGCTGAGAAACAAACCTTCAACACATGGACGTTTAGTGGACATTTAAGATCCAAACCATAACATCTATATAAAAAGTTGCCTTTTTTTTTTCTTTTTTTTTAGGCTGGGAAGGTAATGCTTACCCATAATCCCAGAATTTGGGAGTCTAAGACAGGACAGTCACAGGTTTGGGGTCAGCCTCAGCAACTTAGCAAAACCCTCAACAGATTAGTGAGGCCCTGTTTCAAACTAAGAAAATAGGGCAGAGGTGTAGCTTACAGGTACAATGCCACTAGGTTCATTCTGTAGTACAACAGTATTAAAAAAAAAAATCTGACTTTTACTTAAGTCATTTTTTTCATGTGAAATTTGTATGATCATTAATTCTTTAAAAAAGACATAAAGCATTTTATATTAAATTTACTTCTATAGACGAATATAATCCTTAAATATTAGTTCAGGTTGGCCTCTATGGTTAGTATAATTTTATTTTTTTTAATTTTCTCTCTTACCTCTTACCTACTTTAAAAATATCTTTTCAACATTTTATTTGAAAAAAATAACAAGGACAGTTCTATGATTGATGTGCTCAGGAGAAAATGGCAAGCTTTAAGTTTGAATAGAAGAGTAATCTCTCAAGAAAATGGCCCTTTGTCTTCTTCCACCAAGACGGTAATGATAGTCAATGGATAGATGCAAATGGATTGGGATGAGGTTCCTTTAAGAATGACTATTTTTTAAAAAAAGAAGCAGCTCAGGCATGTTCAGAAGGAGTTCAGAGTACAACCACATTTCTGATACAAACCTGAAAGAGGCAGAATCCTTGAGAAAAGACTTTTGAAATCCCAGTTCTGGATGGCAGCTGAAAGGTCTGGAGTGGGAGATTTCAGGAGGCCACATGATGTGTGAGATCAACAAATTGGATGAAGCTGTGCTCTACTAAATCAGGCGTATGCTGCTCAGTATAGTACCTACTATCTACAAATGATGAAAAAGCACTTGAAATAGGATTATTCACTCTTTGAGATGAACTCTAAGAGTAAACTCATACTGGATTTCAAAGATTTTGCATGGAAAAAAAAAACCCAAAATGCAAAATATTTTAATATTTGGTGAAATACAAATTACATGTTGAATTAAAAGTAGTTTCTTTGGGGGAAAATTAATTATTTTATTTAAATGGGTTCATTTTATGCGATTGTCAGAGATAGGTCATTAGGAAATGCAGAAGATAAAATTAAATGTGAAGGTGGCAAGGGCAGGTGAAAAAGTTTGAGATTTCCCATTATAGAAGGGAATAAAACCAGAAGCCCCCCCCAATAAAGTGCTATCACATCCATTTTATTTATTTATTTATTTATTTATTTATTTATTTATTTATTTATTTATTTGCAGTACTGGGGATTGAACTCAGGGACATTCTACCTCCGAGCTATACTCCCAGCCCTATTTTTTATTCTTTATTTTGAAACCGAGTCTCACTAAATTGTGGAGTGCCTCACTAAGTAGCCGAGGCTGGCTGCGAACCCGGTTCCTCCAGTCTCAGCCTCCCAAATGCTGGGATTACCAGTGTGCGCCACCACGCCCAGCTTATCACATCCATTTTAACGATAAGGAATTGCATTTCAGAAAAAAAAAAATTTAAAGTCATTTTACTCCTAAAATATAAAAATAAAAGCCTAGTTGAAACCTAGGATGGTATGAACTAATGACTAGACTCATAAATTCTCGGATGAATCACCACCAACAGGTATGGTATAAAAATATCATGTTTGGATGCTATTATTTTTAGCTAAATATGGCAAACAAGTTTCTTGATGTTTCTTGAATCCTAAGTTGCTACCATCCCCAAAGAATCCCTCTCAGTTTTCATAGCTTTTCTTTTGTTTGTGGCTTTGTAATTAGTGAAATATGTTGTTTTTGTTTGCATCATTTACTTATTTAACAGATTAGTTAAAGCATTTTACTTAGAAAGTCTATGTAGTATACACAGAAATAAATGGCAAATGGTGTATAGGAAAGCTATTGATTTTTGTAAGTTGGTTTTCTATCCAATTACTTTGCTGATTTTGTGTATCTGCTGTAGATGCCTTTGTATTAATTTTGTTCAGTCTTTTAAGTATAGGATCATGTCATCTACAGAGATAATTTAACTTCTTTCACTTTTTGTATTGCTTTTATTTCTTCCTATTTCCTAATTTTTCTGGCTAAAATTTTAAATTTTATATTGAACTATAATTGTTATAGTAGGCATCCTTGTCTTGTGTCTGATTTTAGAGGAAATCATTTTTTCTCATTTTTCTTCATTTTTTTCCCATTCAGTATGATGCTGGCTTTGGGTTTGTCTATATTGTCTTTGTGATATTAAAATAAGTTCTTTCTATTCCTACTTTCTTCATTGTTTTTAATGTGATAGATACTGGATTTTTGTCAAATATTTTCTCTTCATCTATTGAAAGGGTCTTAGTTCTCCTCACTTAAAACATGGACAACTACTTTGGTCAACAGATTCAGAATAAACTCATTTAAAAAGCATAGGATTCTATGAAACTACATAATATAGTATTTTCAACCACATGTCTGTTGAGACACAATCATCTGATTTAAGTTTGTTGACTCTATGAATCATATGCTCTATATAACTTATACATAAAGATGTAGAGTGTTGTGCCATTACTTGCTATGGATTGAATCCTAGACCAAGATTTTTTTTTCCACCAAGATTGGGCAGGAAGGAAAAGTAGAAAGGAATTGACAAAGTTTTTATGATGTAATAAAATTTCTGAATTGACTATAAAATCTAATGTGATAATGGATATTTACAAAGTAAATAATAACAGCATTGAGATTTTAATTGCACGTGATGAGTAGATCCACATCAGCCTTTTTATGAAATATTATTGCCCACAGAGGGTAATAATTTCATGCCCTTATCTGAAATCTTGGGAGAACAATTGCACACCCTGCTGTACAATGTGGAAATGCTGGGAAATTAGAGCCTTTGGGATAATCTTCAACCCAAATCAGTGGAAGATAGGCTGGTAGATACATGCTCAATCTTCAGTTATTTAGATGGATATGCATCGAGTCCTTGATGCACATTTCAGAGGTATGGAGAAAATCAAATGTTTATGATTTAGTAGTGACTTCAGCAATACATCCTATATACTTAAGAGTCACAGACAGAAACCTAGAAGCATGATCTGCCATTCTATCCAATATACCAGTGCCCATAGATCTTTTACCCCTATCTCACCAATCAGCATTTAGTTGTAATGTGTATTTTTTTCATAAAACTAAGTTCCAAATCTCAGGAACAAACTTTGCTATTCTTCTGAAGAAATAATTATTATTTCTTCATTCAAAAAGCAACAGTTTGGTCTAGATTTATTACGAAAGTGTAAGTAATTCATGAACACAATAGTTTAAGAGTTTTTAAGGCTTATTTTAACTCAAGTTGACTATTGACTTTTGGAAAGATTTTACCTTAGATGTTTTACCTTAGGAAATCTTGATTAGGGATTTGGCCTTTTGCCCAGAAACTCTAGAACAGGTAAATAATGATACATATCTTTGAATATCACAGAGGTAAGAAAAAAATTAGAATTGCAATCATGAAAGTTCTACTGAACTTAAAAAAAATCATTTATAGTCTCTAAATTTGTATGTCCTTTTAACTGCTTGCTGTAAGAAATTATTCTTCATAATTAATTTTCTTTCAGCTCTTTAAAATTTTTTCTTGTCCATTATGATCCATATTTGTTCTTTTCTGCTATCTTTAGTCATTTCAAAATGTGTAAAAACATTAGGCATAGTTTTCATGTTTAATAAACAATTTCAATTATGCCACCTATACTGTCTAAAGGTTCATTGATTCATTCACTTAATGTGTGTATACCCCCTACTATCTTAGTTAATTTGGGCTGCGATTAGAAATTACAGACTGATAAACAATGTTTATGTCTCACAGTTTGGAAAACCAAGAATTCCAGGATGAAGGAATCTGCAGATTTGGCATAGGTGAAGACCTGCTTACTCAGATGGCAACTACTGGCTGAGTGTTCACATGGGGGAAGAGTCTAGTTGCCTCTTTAGAGGTTTCTTTTATACAGAAACTAATTCTAAGCATAAGCACTCTACCCTCATGTCCTCATCAGCTGCTGTTAATAAAGTTTCCCAGAAGCCAGGCATGGTGGCACATGTTTGTAATCCCAGTACTTGGGAGGCTGAGACCAGAGGATCTGGGTTTGCAGCCAGCCTCAGCTACTTAGTGAGGCTCTCTGCCACTTAGTGAGACCCTGTTTCAAAATAAAGAATAAAAATAGGACTAGGGGTGTAGTTCGGAAATAGAATGCCCCTGGGTTCAATCCCCAGTAACACACACACACACACACACACACACACACACACACACACACACACACACAACGTTTCCCAGAGATATGGAGCCAATAGGATAGATAGAATGTAGATACATGCAATTATGGAAACTAAGAAACTAAGAAGTCCTATGAAAAGTTGTCTGTGAGCTGGAGAAATGGAGGAGTTTCTGGTATGTCTCAGTCTAAGTGGGAAAATTCAAGAACTAAAGAAATGAGTGGTACAACTAATTCTGAAGATGAAAAATGTGGGAGGCTGATGATGAAAATCTGGGTAACCAAAGAACCTGGAGTTCTTATGTCTAAGGAGAGAGGAGAAAACATGTCACAATGGAAGACAAAGCAACTCTAACTTTGTCTTAACTTTTTATACCTTCTGGGTCTCCTGCCAATTTAATGGTGCCTTCTGACATTGAAGGTAGATATCCTCACTCCTTCTACCAACTCTGATGTCAACATTCTCTGAGAACTCTCTACCAGATGTATACTGAAAAAAAAAGTTTTTCCAGCCATCTATGCACTCTCCTATTCAGTTAAAGATAACACCTAAAATTCTCAATGCCTCCCTTCTACATACTATCACATAAAGGAACAAGTTTTAATATACAAACTTTTTGCGAGACATTCAGATTATACTACTTACTCTATGCTGAGACCTCTTCTAGAAGTATAGAACACATTATTAAATATAATAAATTATTTCTGCCTTGTGGAGTAGATAATAAAAATCCACATACAAAAAATACTATTATGTTAACTGATGGTAGAGTTATAGTAAAATTGAATACAGATTTTCAGGTTATGTGAATTGAGAATGTCAGGCTTAGTGGAAGATAGAAAAGGTGCAATACACAATTTTAAAAAGCATCAATATCACCAATAGTAAACTGTTGGGGTCCAGCCCTTTTAGGCAGGGGTCAGGGGTCCTTCGATAGGTGTGGAATGAGACGAGGTTGTGAGAATACACACACACTGAATGCAGTGAAGAAGCGTATCTGTTTATTGCTTGTTAGTAGCTGTTTTTATACTGTTTTTAGCAGTGAAGCATATAGAACAGGAATTTTTACAGAATAATTGCCAAGCATTTTGATGACAGTAAACTTGTTTTTCTAAAGATTAAATGGGTACATTTTTAACTAGAAAAACTGTTTCCCATGATATTTAATGGGGTTAAGAAAACAGTAAAGGTTACAAAATAAAACACGTATATAAAAATTCTTTTAGTACAAAGTAGTGTTAAAGGTTAACGAGGAACAGCCTATATCTATTAGTCTAAACCCTTACCCATTCATATAAGCATGTTTATCTATACTCTTTAAGCAGTGTTCTTATCTTTTTCTCAGGAACTAGAGAGTTAATGTGTCCTGTGAAATTCCAGGGAGACAGTGTGGCGGTGGGCAAAGACTATCTGTCTTAAAGCCTTCTTTACCCATAGATATAATAGTAGACCTAAATCTCTTTGGCTTATTTATTTTGTTTTTATACCTGTGTGCTGAGAGGGAACATAGTAACTATTTCAGATAAACTTGCAAAGCCTGTTTCCTGACTGATGTTTGTGTGTGGCTAATGAATTTCTTATGAGTTTGTCTCGAGGCACTGCTTTTTTCAGCTAATATTAAGAATTCACTATCCGTCCAGCCACCATCTGTTTCTAAGAAATTTTCCTTTATAATTAATGCAAAAACAAAACCCGAAGCACCCATAATTCCCAGAATATAACATAATGTAAAGTGGGATATGCCACGCATTCCTTCTTTTGGAATCGTCTGCCTTGCAGTACTCCAGCGGACCGAGCCTTGCTCTAGATCCAGCTATTAAGGAGCTGTGGCAGTAAACTATATGGGCAAAACTGGCATAAGTGCAGCAAGGAAGATGGCTAAATTATCAATTAATAATTTATTCCACTTAAAATTTAGCAAAATATAATAACAAATATTTTTAAATAGTTACCAAAAGATACACAATTTTTATGACACATTGCAAAGTACATGCTAGTACTAAAATATTTAGTGATTAGAGTATAATAGTGTACAATTGTAAAAATAGATATGGAGTTTGGAAACAATTAATTCCCAACATAAGACGTCTATTGAAAAGAACATACTTGACAAAAAAGACTCAAATGTCAAAAGATATCATGAGTGAGATAAAAAATTACTTAGATTCATAATTATGTTCATAAATTGACATAATAGCTCCCAATGTGATTTGATATTCAGGGAAAACATGCAAAGTGTTTCTTGGTTTTCAATGAACTTTGACAATCAAGAGTGTAAAAAATTTAAAAACAGAAACACTTGAGTACATTATTTCTTGGAAGAAATGAATTGCCTTGTCTATCATAACATTGCATCATGGGTAAAAAAATAATGGAATGATATAAATATCCATTGAAAAAGGGACAAGAACTTTATAAATATTTTTGAAATTATGCTTTTGACTTTATAGGGAATAAAATGAGAAGAAAGAAAGTGTTTTCCATACACTTTTGATTCTGCCAATTATTAGTTTGACACTACTAATCTATATGAAACAGAAATAATAGATTGACAAATTTTCAAAAGGTTTTAATAAGGAAAAATGTGAAAATCAGAAATTTATGTAGTTGTCAAAAGACAATATTAACAAGGAGTGAATAACTTCTGGAATGAAGGGAAACATATATAGTTGCATGGAGTAAATGTACATCTACAGCATGGGCAGCTAATATATATTTTGATTTTTAAGGTGATTTTTGAATAATTATATTTACATAAATTACATCTAAAACATGATTTAATTATTTTGCTCCTATTCAAAGACATAAAAAAAAAATCAACCCTTTTAGCTGGATGTGGTGGTGCATACCTGTAATCTTAGTACTTGAGAAGCTAAGAAAGGTGGTCTCAGGTCTAAGACTAGTCTCAGCAACATAGCAAAACCCTCGGAAATCTAGAAGACCCTGTTTAAAAACAAAAAATAAAACAGGGCTGGGGTTGTAGTCAGAAGTAGAATGTCCCTGGGTTCAATCCTCAGTACTCCTCAAAAAAAAGCAACCATTTTCTTGCATTCCCCTAAAATCATAAATGTTCAGACATTGAAACACCTTTTATAAGAGGAAGAAAAATGGGAGGTATGAAGAGGTTTTAGAAGAACCCTACCAATCCAATAATTCCAGTACTGCATTTGTTCTTACTCTTGGTTAGAATAACATCATAGTATTAATACTGATTTAAAAAAATAAAATTATGAATTTAAATGTATTTATTTTGTATACGTATGTATCAGTTACTAGAGATTGAAGCCGGGGGCATTCTACCTCTGAGCTACATCCCCAACCCTTTTTATTTTGAAACAGGGTCTCTCTAAAATACTGCATACTAGTCTTGAATCTGTGATCCTTCTGTCTCAGCCTCCTGAGTCCTGGGATTACAGGTGTGTGCTAATGTGAAAACTGAGATATATTATTTTACAAAAATACTACAGAAAAATATTCATAGCCTTTATGTAAATCATCCGTTTATAATAGTAGTATAGACTTGAGCCAATTGCAAGTTCAAAGCCAGTCTGCACAATTTAGCAAGACACTGTTTCAAAAAATAAAAAATAAAAAATAAAAAAGACTGTAGATGTACTTCAGTGACTGAATGACTCTGGGTCCAGTTCCTACACAGACACGCACAGACACACACACACACACGTAAAGAATGAGCAAACTTGAAATGATTATATTCCTGGAGCTCCAGTTTTACAGAAAGAAGTAAAAGCTCTTCTAATATCGATTATGACATTCAAAGGTCTTCTGAAGTTTCTTTTTCTTTTTCTAACACATTTGTCCCAATATTGTTTCATGTGCTTCAAAGTTTCTAAGTGCAGTTTTGTTTTCACACGACAAGCAGCAATATGAGATACTTTCAATTTTGAGTCCCTTACATTGATTTTACAGCAATATTTGGGCCTGGAGTCACTGACCAGGCACTGCAAGCTATGTAATTATTAGAGGTGATGTAGACAAGTCTAACACAATTGAGGATAAAAATTTGACATCCTTGAAATTAAGAAATATTGATGAATTACATCTACCCTATAATATTTTATCCTTTTGTTGATAAGTAATTATATTCTACAATTTAAAACCTGTTGCTCAGACTCTCAATATATACATTCTGCCAACACATTCTGCAAACAATCTGAGTGAGAAGAACACAATCTGAGTGAGAAATGAACACATCTTTTACCATGTAACTCTCTAGATAACACCTCTGACCTAGCCAACACCTGGATCACAACCTGGCCCTACCATGCCCAGACTCCAGGACCACAGAATCTGTGCGAAACCTGCTGTTGTTATAAGCCACTAAGCTTGTATTAACTTGTTACATAGGAAGATATTACTAATAGAAGTAGTTGCTTCAAATGTTATTTCTAGTCTTGCATCACTGAGCTAGCTGTTAACACATTTTTTTTTAAAAAATCACTTGAAAACATTTTATCATAAAATATTGAGGGCAGAATCATCTCTCCTATAGGTTATTATAGTTATGTATTTTTTCTGATATGTTTTAGAGCCATTTGTTGACTTTACAAAAAATATCAAAAATGTTAGTAGTAAATATATTTTTTTAAATTTTGAGACAGCTGGCTGCATCAACAATTGGAATTAAGTTGATTCAAATAATATTTGAGAGATTCTCAAATTCTCAAAAGCCTCTAAAATTATATTGATTAATAATTAATGATTCCTTCAGTTTTATAATTAAGGTTGACATTTACTAAAAATTTTCAGATGTAGTACACTTGAGTATATATGAATTTAAATGTATGTAACCATTTAATTTACATTATGTATTTTCTATAACTTGTTACCTTCCTCCTACTCCAGTAATTTCCAAAATAGAAGTGTGAATTCCTAAATTATAATAAATGTCATATTTACAAATGCTTCATATCTCATTTGCATCATGCATATTTTTAAAGCCAAATATGTTTTAAGATTCAAATGTGCCAGGAGTGGTGGTGTATGCCTTTAATCCTAGTACTTAGGAGGATGAGACATGAGGATTGCAGTTTAGAGGCTAGCCTCAGCAATCTCGTGAGACCCTGTTTTCAAATAAAAATAAATTAGGGCTGGAGTATAGCTCAGAGATATAATCCTACCTAGGTTCAATCCCCAGCACCACCAAACAAAACAAAACAGATATTTCTAATGTTTTATTTTTCTTAATATAATCTTCAATTTATTATTTTTAATGAATTGATACTAGTTTTATCTAATATACAAAGCAAAATTTTTGAATTGATTAACCAATTTCTAATAAAGATATAAAAATCATTTAATACATGAACAATTGATAATTATGAATATGAAACACATAATAGCCAATTATATCTATATAACAGTTTAGACTTTATAAAACACTTTTGGTTCATTAAAATTCTAAACACATGGGGCCTTTGTGAAATAAACATATTTATTACAACCTTCACTTAGTCTATATGTGGATATGAGATAGTGTAGGAAGAAGGAAGGGAAAACTATAGTATGCATCCATTAGGGACTGGGCAGGGAGCTGCACACAGTACACATTGAAGAACAGAGAAGCTGTGAATTGTCCACATCCTCTCATGAATAAGTAGATGGTAAATTCTCTGAGTCTCAAATCTGAATTTTTCTGACCTCTTTTTTCTAAACATTTCTGAATTTCCCTCCTAAGACTATTTCCCCCTTTATGGTTTATTGATCCTCTGAATTTCACGTTATTAAAATTAGCTCAATTGGCATTGTGCACATATGTGAGACTACCAATGTGAATCTCAATATCCTGTATAGAAAAGGAACAGGGATGGGGGGAGTAGAGAAGAAACCAGGAGAAAGCTCACCAAATGCAGTGTGCATGTATGTCACTGTAACTATGAGCTACATTATGATGTAAGACTATACTGCAGCAATTAAAGTATAAAAAATTAGCTAAAGCATATAAACCATCCATTGAATGTATTTCATGGAATTGAAAAAGTAGAAAACTATAAAGCATGATGATAGTTTTCTAGACATAAAAAAATTAATAAGGAGAGAAAGACAATACACCTAAATATATTAGTAAGCCTGTCAGCTTTTTTCTAAGTCTTGACATACAAGTGTAGACTTCTAATATACCATTATATAAAATGTTTCTCTCATACTATTCATAATATGCTCCATCCTTCTGAACAGCTTTGGACAGCTATGGTTATGGAATAAAACTTGGAAGTATCATTCTAGAGCACCTTTTGCAAGATCAAGCCAGAATGACATTCAAAAACTGTATTTAAAATATAAACATTAACTCACAAATTAGTTTGCTTCTAGTGTTTGTATGAGCAAGAGATTTAAATGCAAAATATATGCTTAGGGCTAACATCATGATTTGCATTCAAGAGTACAAAGGCTGAACCTCTAGTCATCAAAGAAAAGAAAGAGATATGTGTTTTTTTGAGACTATAAATGCAAAATTCAATTCAATTTAAAAATCTCTTGAGCGCTATGTTGTGCTAAGTTCATATCTTGTGTTGGTAAGTTAAGTAATTCAGGATCTCTAACCTTAATTTGTAGACAGCATTTTGGAAGGAAATGTTGTATATAGATAATTTAAGTATGATTAAATTATTGTTTAGATAATACAATGTAAGTTATATTATTGAAAAAGCTAAGAAGTTATTCTAGAAGTGTGGGAAACATTCTAGTAGGTACTTATAGACTCCAGGCTTGTAGAAAACATAAGATCTATTCAGGCAAACAACATGGGAAGTAAATGTTTGATAGAATGTCAATAAGAAAAAGACACAGGAAAGGGAAAGTAGTATGTATGGGCAACTCTGAGGAATTAGTTCCATATTGCCTTAGTCATCTTTCTGTGACAAAGTAAATAAGAAAAACTACTTAAAGAATAAAATATATATTTTTATTTTTTCAGAGTTTTCAGTCAGAGAGAGAGAAAAGACAAGGTATACCCTTTAAATGAATGACTCCAGCCCTACTTCCTCTGATTAGGACCTACCTCTTACAGCTTCCACCACCTCTCAATATCCCTTCGATTATGAATCCATCAATAGATTGATCCATTGATTAGATAAGAACCATCATTATCCAGTCAATTTCCCCAAAGCACCACTTCTGAACATTGCTTCAGTGAAGACAAAGCCTTTAGTACTTGGTCTTTGGGGAAGATTCCAGATCCAAGCCTTAACACCTATCATCAAAGTATATATATTTTAAGAGGGAATAAAAAGATTATGGTATTGAAGGGACAGAGAACTCGGCCATGAAAAGCATATTTGTGTTAAAATACAGAGAATCATTGGTAGCATATAAATAAAAGAGTGACTTAGCTAAATTTTCTTTTATAGTTATTTTTTCCAGTTGTTGAATGGAAAGTATTTTCAGCAGAGGCTAAACTAGATGATAAAAGTACTAACTCCTATTTACACATATTCTTTTACTTAGTTATCATGAGATGTCTACTTTTTATGTTATCATCAACCCTGTTTTCTAATGAAAAGAATGCAGATAATCAACTTCTGTAAGATCTTTAGTACAAGCAAGTCTCATATCCAAGCATAATAGGCCTTCACACTAAGCTTTTGCACCCAACCTTCTGCCAGGAGGCCTCTCAGTTTAAGCCAGGAAAAAAAAAAAAAAAAAAAAAACAGGGAAATTTTTGAAATTTTCAAAAGAAATGACAACAACTTGAATATGAAAGAAAATATTCAAGGAATGGAAATAGAATAAGAGAACAGAATTGAGATGTTTGTAGTTTCCCTCTACCAACTCTCCACACCACAGGAAAACTGATCTTACATATATGCCAATCTGATTAAGTATTTACAGTCAACTGATTTTTGACAAAGGAGCCAAAAACATACGCTGGAAAAAAGATAGCCTCTTTAACAAATGGTGCTGGCAAAACTGGTTAACCATATGCAGGAAAATGGAAATAAACCCCACTTTCTCACCCTGCACAAGAGTCAATTCCAGGTGGATCAGAGACTTGGATGTCAGGCCGGAGACCTTGCAGCT
>PVLC010035961.1:0-16083 GCA_004027655.1 Graphiurus murinus | reverse complement strand
CACATGATGTACTTACACAATCATATCAAGGTCACTCACTGAAGTGAACCTGAGGGGGAGGGAGGGGGAGGGAATGGGGTGGGAATTGGGGAAGGGGTCAAATGAGAATTGTGTGCAAATATGTTGTTAACAACTTGTACTTAACAAAGATGTATGCTATATTGCACGAATTACTACAATAAAAAATTAAAAAAAAAAACAAAGTGCACACACACACACACACACACACACACACACACACACACACGTCCCTGACACCTGGGCGAGGCTAATCTAGGAGTGAAAAGCAGACAGTGCCCTGGGCAGGCTTTGGTCCAGGACAAAGATGGAGATAAAACAGAATTTCCAGGGTATCATACCAGCCTTATAGCAAGGACAGCTCCAGTATTCTGTCCTACAACATGACCACCACCTCCTGGGAAGCTGCCCAGACTCTTGCAGTCAGATATCTCTGATCTCCCCAGGCACCTTATCTTACCTACTCTCGGGCACCAACTGCATGGTCACAGGCCTGACGTTCCTGTTTCCTCTCCCCACGGAACTGCGCCCCTGTCCTCAGTTCCTGGTATGCAGGGTCTGCTCAGTGCTAGACAGACAGGCATTGGAGAAATAAGGCAGGTGCAGGCCAGGAAGGGCCCAGGGGACAGGTCACCAGGACTCGTGGGCCAGTCTCTCCTGGCCCTGCACACTCCCTGCCAACTCCAGGCCCAACATGGCCCACTGGGGTACCTGACACCTGGAAGGGGGGGAGCATTTCAGGCAGGAAGGAGGCCCCTCCCTAAGCCACTGAGCTGGAGGCTTGCCCCACCCAGGCAGGAAGCCACCCTGCCAGACCCCATCTGTAGAACCACAACTGAGCCTCACTCTCTCCAGTGATTTGTGTGTCAAAAACATGCCAAGCCTGTAAATCAGGTGGTAGGAAGCTCTGTCTCCTGTTTTCCTGCTCAACCAGACGGAGACGGAATGTACTGCCACCAGCTCCCAAATCTGGAAAACCAAGTCGGATTTAAGATGAGGTTTGTAACAGGCATTAACATGGGGCCATGTTGGCAAGCAGGGTCCCTGGCTCTCCTCCCTGCTTCTAAAGGAGAGACAGCCACCTCCTCCCCAGCTGGGGACTTAGTGGGTGGGGGACCTGAAAGCTAGGTGCCTAACAAGCCCCCCCCCCCCACGGTCTCCAACAGCAGCTCAGAGGGGAATTTTCCACTGCCGGGTTGGATTTACTGCCTTTAGCGTTTACAGTGAGGAGAACAGGAAGGTGGGGAGCCCTCAGGGGAGGGCATCTTGCACCTGGAACGCTGGGGTGCTCGGAAGTGCTGTGGGGGTACAAAGCAGGCCCCCTGCCTGCCCCCCTTTGCTCTTTCTCAGAAAGACTAGAGATACCCGTGTGGGTGAGAGCTCTCCCTCCCTGGCGCTGCGCCTCCCCCTCCCCGGAACCGCCACCCCCTCAGCCCTCAGCGATGCCCTCTGGGCTCTGTTTTCATTCCAGGCTGTGGATCCGGTCGTGGGAAGCAGGTAGGAAGCCATGATTTCTGGGGGTTAAATGGAGAAATATATTTAGTGCTCACAGAAAGCCAAATATTGGGTTAGGAGCCAGGAATGGAGAGGGAAAAAACCCAAAGCAAACAGCGGAGAGAAGAAATTCCTACCGAACAAGGTCCCTATTCATTCTTCCAGTCCCAGGTGCAGGGGCCCACAAGGGAAGACTGGCTGAACACAGGACTTTGATGAGACCCCAAGCTCAGATCCTACAATACCCATGGAATGAAGGGGCCCTCAGCCCCCTCCCCAAAACGTTGTCCATGTCTGGACTGGCGGGAGCACCCTGGAGCTCACGAAAGTGGCCCTAAAGCCCTTTGGAAGCAGGGGGAGGGGGGACAACTAAAGTGTTCCTGGTCTGACCTTGAGTAAGTGATTTAACCTTGCTGTGCTTCAGCTGTGGAATGTAGGGGCTGGACTATGATCTCAGTGGCCATGATAGCCTACTTCTAAAATAAACAGTGATGTGAGCAAAACCATCACCACAGTACCCACGTTTCCCACAAAGTGTAGGGGAAACTGAGGCAGGTGTGGTGATATAGTTCAGCTCGTTCTCCACCTGCAGTTTTATGTCTTGGCTCTCCATGGAGTAAACTTCTAGGGTCTGAGCAGACTATTCTGGAACCCCCAGACTCCAGTGAGGTGTTTCTGGGCCTGCTCACATTGCTACTCTATATCCATCTTGTTATGGTTTGGATAGAGTGTCCCCCGGAAGTGCTCTGTATCGGCAATGCAAAAATATTCAGAAGTGAAAACCTTGAATGAGGGCTCTAATCTCAGCAGTGGGTAAACCCATTGATGTGTTAATAATCTGAATGGATATACTGTCTGGTGCTGCAGGCGGTGGCGCGAGGCTGGAGGGTCCCTGGGGAGGTTGGTCCCAGTCCCTTCTTCCTTTCTCCCTTTGCTTCCTAGCTGCTGAGTGGCTTTCTGCCATCACACCTTGCCACCGTGATGTTTCTGCCTTGGAGCTGGCCAATCATGGACTGAACCCTGAAACTATGAGCCCAAATACACACCTTCCCTTCTCTAAATTGTTTTTGTCAGGTATTTTGGTCATGGTGATTTAAAAAAAAAACTAATACCCAGTCTGACCTAGAAGACTGCAACACTCAGTCCAGCCATTCAGCACCTGGAAGAGGTTCCATGATCTCTGGAGAGGCTGAGAAAGTAGGTGGAGAGAGCGAAGGATTAGAAGGAGAGACACTGTAGCCCTCCTGGACACCTTCTATTGGGCCACAGATAAGGCTCCTGATTCCCAAGGTTCCAAAACGTACTTCTAGCAAGTCATTGAAGTATCTGCTCTCTGCACAGGGAGGCTGGGCTCCAGGTAACACAGAAGTTTCAGAAGCAGAAGTTGTGAGAGGATGGGGAGGAGGACTGAATTGTGATCAACCAAAGAAAGGAGAGACTGGAATTCATCTCCCTGCCTCCCTCTTTCTCTGGGCCTCTATGTCTTGTGTACTTGGCTCTCTGCTGCCTCCTCCTAGTCTTTTCAAAGGGCCCCAAGCTTTGGGTGCAGTCTGGGTACCCCCACCTTGTGGGCAGGAAATGTCAACCTGAGGACTGCTGTTTCCTGTCTGTTGATGAATGAGAGCCCAGCCTAAAAGTGCTGGTGTGTGCTAGGTAATTCCCTACCATTCTCTGGCTCCCCGGGCTCCAGCCCTCTCACCCCACAGCAGGGGCTGCATTTGTCAGCTGAGTCATGGGACCAGAACCTTGAAAGAGGACATGCAGAGACAAGATTGTCAAAGAAAATGAGTTCCCACAACCCTGCTCTGTACCCTGTGTTCCTCTAAGCTCTGTTAATTGTGCCATCTTCCACCCATTTTCCAGAACTAAAAATCACCCTTGACATCCATCCCATCACCTCCTATTACCTCCCAAATCCACACCCACAATCTCACCACCCCCTCTATGACTGCCATCAGGGGCCCTTGACATGCGTCACCCAGATTGTAGAAATTCCCCACCAGGCAGGCAACTCTAAGTGCCTCTCCTTCACATCATCCTTTCTGGTTTAGCCAGAGAAGTATTTCTAGAATGTACCATCCAAAGTCATCTCACTCATGTGCACGCAATGTTCATCGTCCATCTGCTGTGTAGCAGATAAAAATCTGAATTGACTATTGAGCATACAAATACTATTGACCCGCCGAACCCAGCTGACCTGCTCCTGTATCCCTGGTCCCTGGTCACAACTACTGGCATCCTGTAAACAGGTGCTGCTGGACTTTCAGTCAAGATGGAGTAGCAAGTTCTGTTCTAACCGCAAAGCAGTGATGAATAAAACATTTTAATATACAACCCAGCACACTCGTTGCTCAAAAACAAGGTGAAGTTTTTATAAGCCAGAAGTAGAA
The DNA here is from genome assembly GCA_004027655.1 of Graphiurus murinus. Taxonomy (NCBI): domain Eukaryota; kingdom Metazoa; phylum Chordata; class Mammalia; order Rodentia; family Gliridae; genus Graphiurus; species Graphiurus murinus. The sequence continues at coordinate 12,181 of PVLC010035961.1, read as the reverse complement.
CAAAGCCTGAAATCACCAAATGGGGCTGTGGCAAAGGGGCTGCGAAGCTCTAGGTCCCAAGGGGTTGCTAGAAAATCAGGAGTGCAATTACCTTTGAGGGAACAAGGACTAGCCTGGTGTGATAGCACACACCTGTAATCCCAGTACTTGGGAGGCTGAAACAGGAGGATCACAGGTTTACAGGCATGCTGATTTTTACCATCTTTCTTTTTTTTTTTTTTTTTGTTTGTTTTTTTCAGTACTGGGGATTGAACTCAGGGGCATTCTATCTCCGAGCTATACCCCCAGCCCAATTTTTTATTCTTTATTTTGAAACCGAGTCTCACTAAGTTGCGAAGTGCCTCACTAGGTAGCTAAGGCTGGCCGCGAACCCGGATCCTCCGGTCTCAGCTTCCCGAATGCTGGGATTACAAGCGTGCGCCACCACGCCCGGCTTTTTACCATCTTTCTAAAGACAAAGTTTTAAATTTCTTCATTGCTAAAATGTGTTTTAGGCCTGGCCTGGGCATGGTGGCACGCACCTGTAATCCCAGTACTTGGGAAGCTGAGAATGGAGGATCACAATTTCAAGGCCAGCCTCAGCAACTTAGCAAGACTTTCAGCAACCTAGCAAGACCCTATTTCAAAATAAAGAGGGCTGGGGTTATAGCTTGAAGGGAGAATGCCCTTGGGTTCATTCCCAACAAAGAAAGAAGAGAGAGAGGGAAGGAAGGGGGGAGAGGGAAGAAGAGAGAGAGAGAAAGAAAGAAAAAGAAAGATCTATAAAACATGTGGATTCATTCCAGTTGACAGCAACTTTATAGAGTAGCATCTTAGCAAGACTCTGTTTCAAAATAAAAAATAAAAAGGGGCTGGGGGTGTAGCTCAGAGATAGAATGCCCCTGAGTTCAATTCCTAGTACAAAGAAAAAAACCCTAAAATTCTAAAATTACAATAATAATATACATACTTAATATCAATCTAATAAAAAGTAAGGGAGGATTGAGGGACAAAAGAGTGCCTCTGTGTGGTAGCAGGGGAGGAGTGGAAAGAGATAAAGGCTTATTGTCCATAGAAGGAAGTCTATAAATAATAGCTGTAGCAGAAAAATTAAAAGGCAAGAATATAAGCATATTAATTAGAGACTTAAAGGGGAACACCACAATAATCAAGAGTTTAAAAAGGTTGTATCTAGCCAGCCATGGTGGCATGCTCCTGTATCCCAGTACTTGGGAAGGCTGAGACAGGAGGACCACAGGTTCTAGGCCAGCCTCAGCAACATAACTTGGTGAGACTCTGTTTCCAAAAAAAAAAAAAAGGGGAGGGGGAATTGTCTCTGAATTAAGGATAATGAGAAGTAGGGAGTAGGGCACTGATTTTTTTATAATAAATTTAACAGAACAATTTAACTCTTTATATGTATGTATGATTTCAAATAGACAAAACTAAAAAAAAAATCAGAAATTAATGAAACAAGAAGACAGGAAAAACTAGAATTAATGAATGGGGTGTGCTCAGAACAGAGGGCCCACAGAATGGCTCTCTGTTTACAACACACCCAACAGGAATCTGGGGCCACACGATGAGAGGCCTGTATAGCCCTCATGGTACCCCTATGAGCAAATGCCCTGCAGGTGTCCCCTCCAGGGTGAGCATTAGGGTAGAAGAAGGGGGGCAGGGAGGAGGGAAGAGGGGTACACTGGAGAGTAAAAGGGATCGAACTATGTTCTTACATATGTGAGAATGTGACACAATGAAACCAGTATTCTGTATAGTTGAGATGCACCAGTAAATATCAAAAGAAAAGAAAAAATGGGAATGAGAAAAAAAAGGTCAATGAAAAATGCAGGTCCTTGGGGGAAAAATTAATAAACCAGGCAAATCTCTAGCAAGCTTGAGCAATAAAAACGGGAAGTACACACTAACAAACAATGCTAGGAATTAAAATGACGCTGTCTCTGTCAGGTTACATGGGGACAAGGAGCACAGCTTGACAGCAAGGAACAGATTTCATTTAGGAATAAAACCTGGAAGGAGGCAACTGACGGGGAGAGAGAGTCCCCAAGTGTCAGGAGCCCCTTCCGTACAGGCCGGGGGCTTTTTATGGGGCAAGGAAGGGGGGTACAGGAGGAGTCGGGTAAGCCGCTGGCTGGTGTGCTCGTGGCCAGGTCATCTCGGGGCAGGGCCGTGGACAGGGGACCTTTCTCTTTCTTTGTTCCTTTGTTTTCTTTCCTCCTCCGGCCAGACCTCACAGTGCCCACAGTCTCTACTTAGGCAGGATATTTTAAAACACTGTGAACAGCTTTATGTATTTGATAACTCAGACGAAACGGATAATTTCCTAAACAGAAATAAATTGATGTGAAAATAGTGTAACTAAACCAATAACTATTAACTGTGTGTGTGTGTATGTGTGTGTGTGTGTGTGTGTGTGTGTGTGTGTGTGTGTGTGTGTGTGCTGGGGTTTGAACCCAGGGTCATTCTACCTCTGAGCTACACCACTGGCCATTTTTCTTATTATTTTGAAACGGTCTCACTAAATTGCCAAGGCTGGCCTCAAACCTGCAATCCTCCTGTCTCAGCCTCTCAAGTGTTAGGATTACAGGCATGAGCCACGTTTAACATTTTTGAATTAGTAATCAAAATCTACCCCAAGATGTCTGTCCCAGATGGTTTTAGAAACTTGTTTTCTTAAACTTCTCAAGTACAAATAAACACTCGCTTAAACAAATGTTTTCAGTTCCTGTGGGAGTGTCCTCTCAGATCCTTCTGGTCAGATTTTCTGTAGGGCTCAGGAAGCCTAACTTCAGTCTACATTTCCCAGTCTCTCTTGTGACAAGGTGTGTCCGTACAACTCAGTTCTCCTCTGTCTCTGCTGAGGATGGACCCCAGCCCCCATCATGCTCAGCAAGTGCTCGACCACTGAGCTGCATCTCCAGTCCTCTGACTACATTCTTGCCCGTGTTATAAGCAAAGTGGGATGCTGCTTCTCTGCTCTGTAAGTTCCCTGAGCTGCTGTAATGAAGTTCTGTAACAGCAGAACTTCCCTCTCCCAGGGCTGCAGGCCAGGGGTCTAGTCCTTGACCAGTCTCTGCTCTCCTCTTCACATGGCAGTCTCCCTCAGGTGTCCCTGTGTCCAAATCTCCTCTTTTCATAAGGACACCAGTCACACTGGATTAGAGGCCAACCCACTCAGGTAGCACTTTGGTACTGGGGATGGAACCCCAGGGTGTTCTACCTCCAAGCTATACCCCCAGCCCTTTTTATTTTGAAACAGGGTCTCCCTAAGTTGCTGGGGCTGGCCTCGAACTTTCCATATTCCTGTCTCAGCCTCCCAAGCACTGGGATTACAGGCATGTGCCACCTCACCTGGCTTGGAGTTAAGACTTCAATGTAGGAATTAGGGGTTGGGGGACACAGCACCTGTTTAAAAGGAAATTGCTGTCCTCCACTTTCTCTCTTTTCCCCTTGCCAGGGGCTACACCCAGCCGGAGCTGAACCATCTGTGGCCTTGTAAGTGAAGTAAACACTAATGGGGAAACCTGGGATCCAGTCACTGCATGGACAAAACACCTGCCAGCGGAAGAACTTCTCAGTGAGGAAGAAGCACACCTGTGTCTTACTTAGCCAACCCTACTGGGAGTTTTGTGTGTTGTTTTGTATCCAACTCACTTCATAAAGATCATCAATTTAATACCAAAACCCAAGCTGGGCTTGGTGGTACACAGGTAATCCCAGTACTTGGGAGGCTGAGACAGCAGGATTGCAGATTCACAGCCAGCCTCAACAACTTAGTGTGGCCTTCTGCAACTTAGTGAGACTCTGTTTCCAAATAAAAGAATAAGATAGGTCTAAGGGTATAGCTCAGCAGTAGAATGCCCCTGCGTTCCATCCCCAGTACCACCAAAAATAAATAAATAAAAATACTAAAACCCAGTAAGCACAGAAGTTTATAAAAACCATAACGCGGCCAGGTGTGGTGTGCATGCATGTAATCATGCATGAGAGCCTGAGAGAGGAGGATCACAGGTTCGAAGCCAGCCTCAACAACTTAGCAAGACTATATTTCCAAATAAAAAATAAAAAGGGGTAGGGGTATAGCACGGAGGTAGAATGCCCCTGGGTTCAATCCCTAGTATCACAAGAAAAAAAAGAGAAAAAAAAAGCTCTGGGGGGTGTAGGCTGTGAAGGAAGAAAAAACTGTTCTTATTTGCAGATAAAGGGAAAGCATATAGAATTTTTATTTGTGTGTGTGTGTGTGTGTGTGTGTGTGTGTGTATGTGTGTGTGTGTGTTGCTGAGGATTGAATCCAAGGGCATTCTACCTCTGAGCTACACCCCAGCCCTATTTTGGTTTTTTTCTTTTGAAGCAGGGTCCCACTGAATTGCTGAGGCTGGCCTTGAACCTGTGATCCTCCTGTCTCAGCCTTCCTAGTACTGGAATTGCAAGCGTGTACCACCACACCCAGCTGAAAAATAATCTTTTAACTGATAAAGTATTAAAACTAATAGAAGAGCTCAGCAAGAAAATCTAGTGGAAAAACAAAATACTATTTGTAGTAGAACCAAAAATGATCCAATATCCAAGAATAAATCTAATAAAAGATGTACTTTCTGAAAATAATTTTTTTTCAGTACTGGAGATTGAACCCAGGGGCATTCTACATCTTAGCTACACCTCAGATCCCCCCTCTCCTTTTTTTAATTCTTTATTTTGAAACAGTCTCATTAAGTTAGAGAGGGCCTCACTAAGTAGCTGAGGCTGGCCATGAACCTGTGATCCTCCTGTCTCAGCCTCCCAAGTACTGGGATTACAGGCATCCACCACAATGCCCAGTTTGAAAATTATAAAGCATCACTGAAGAAGCTAAGAGGAGATTTGTGGGGTGTTTTTGTGTGTTTTGGTGTTGGGGATGGAACCAGGGTAAGGAGGCTCTTTACCACCAACCTATACCCCCCAGCCCCAAGATTTGAATAAATGATTAATCATGTTTATGAATATGAAGTTTCAATCTTTATAATTGTACCAAAGTTAATATGTCAATTCAATGCATTGCAATCAAAATTTCCAGTCAGATTTTTCCTACAACTTGACAAGCTTATCCTAAAATTCATAGGAAAGGTCAAAAGTTGGGCAGGGGGTATGGCTCTGTGGTAGAACATTGAACCTGAAGCCATGGGTAAGATCCTCAGCACAGGAAAGAAAAGTAAATACACGTAAAACAATTTCAAAGAACAAGGTTGAGACAATTTTCCCAACCAGATGTCAAGATTCATACTAGTTTAATTCAATAAGATAATTGAGAAGTAAAAGATGAAGCTGGGCATGGTGGCGCACGCTTGTAATCCCAGCATTCGGGAGGCTGAGACCGAAGGATCCGGGTTCGCGGCCAGCCTCAGCTACCTAGTGAGGCTCTCCACAACTTAGTGAGACTCGGTTTCAAAATAAAGAATAAAAAATAGGGCTGGGGGTATAGCTCAGAGGTAGAATGCCCCTGAGTTCAATCCCCAGTACCGCCAAAAAAAAAAAAAGAAGTAAAAGATGAATAAAGAACCCAAACCCCACATAACTCTGGAAACTTAATATATGACAAAGGAGATACGTATGCCTAAGCATCAATAGAGAAAGAATGGATTATTTAGTTAATTGTAGTATGGCTCTGGTTATTTACCTGGGAAAAAGATGGTCTATTTTACACCATATAGAAAACAAATTCTAGGTGTTCAAAAGACATAAACAAGCCAGGTGTGGTGGCGCACACTTGTAATCCCAGTACTTGGGAGGCTGAGACTGGAGGATCTGGGTTTGTGGCCAGCCTCCACTACTTAGTGAGGCCCTGCAACTTAGTGAGACCCTGTTTCCAAATAAAGAATGAAAAATAGGATTGGGGGTGTAGCTCGGAGGTAGAATGCCCCTGGGTTCAATCCCCAGTACCAAAAAAAAAATTTTTTAAAGACATAAACATAAAAAAAAAACTTTTAGAAGAAAATATAGAAGGATGCCTTTGTAACTTCAATATTGAAAAGGAATCCTTACACATGAAAGCCAGGCACTAGGGCACACACCTATAATCTAGTACTTGGTGGGTTGACACAGGAGGATCTCAGGTTCAAGTCCAGCACGTGGTAACTTTACGATACCCTGTTTCAAAATAAAATAAAATAGGGCTGAGGATGTAGCTCAAAGGAAGAACACCCCTAGGTTCAACCCCCAATGCCACCAAAGACCCAAACAAACAAATAGCCCAATCCATAAAGGAAAAGACTGATAAATTTGACTATAATAAAACACAGGATTTTCCTTTAAATAAGACATAACATCTAAAAATTTAAAGAAAAGGACCAGGAGAAGCTATATGCAACATACACAATGACAAAGGGATTTGTATCCTTTTGTGTGTTTTGTTTTGTTTTGTTTTGTTTTTGTGGTACTGGGGATTGAACCCAGGGGCATTCTACCTCTGAGTCACATCCCCAGTCCTGTTTTATTTTTTATTTTGAAACAGGGTCTCACTAAGTTGCAGAGGCTGACCTTGAACCTGAAATCCTCCTGTCTCAGCCTCCCAAGTACTGGGATTATAGGTGTGTGCCACTATGCCTGGCTTCTTCTTCTTCTTTTTTTTTTTTTTTTTTTTTTTTTGTTTTGTTTTGTTTTGCTTTGTTTTGTTTTAAAGAACTGCCAGGATGGTCTGGAACTGCTGGACTCAAGCAATCCTCCTGCCTCAGCTTCCCAGTATCCTCCTTCTTCAACCTCCCCACAGGTGCATAGCATGACATTTGGCTCCAAATTGTATCAGGACTTCTTAAAGATCAATTTAAAACATCACTGATGTGACATGTATCTGGAGTCCCAGCTACCTGGGAGATTAACTGTGGAAGAACCATGCAGCACAGGAATTCAAGGCCCGCCTAGACAAACTTGGCAAGACTCAAAACACAAAGCTGGGCATGGTGGTGCACACTTGTAATCCCAGGTTGAGACAGGAGGATTGCAGGTTTAAGGACAGCCTCACAAGTAGCGAGACTTTCATCAACCTAGCGAGACCCTGTTTCAAAATAAAAATAAAATAGGGCTGGAAGTGTAGCTGGGAGGTAGAATGCCCCAGAGTTCAATCCCCAGTGCCACAAAAAAAAAAAAGTAAGAGAGGTTCCAGCAAAGTGAAGTAAGCACACTGCAGCCCGCCTCTCCCAGGGGACGCAGCTCAGTCCAGGCCGGGCTGCAGGGGAGGGAGCTATCTGATCAGCACTTTGCAGACTGGGCAAGGATACCAGCGTGAGTTCATCATCTTATCTACTTTCAGATGAGGAAGCAAGAGCTTCGAGAGAAGCCTCCTTTTTCTGGTTTGAGGAAGTGGAACCAGATCTCTGAGGGTCTGAGAGTTCCCTATGTTGCTTTTGTTTTTATTCTGTCCCATTTCAGCCCCAGGCGGTACCACAGTGGAGGCACAATACTGGAAGGTGCCTAAAACTCAGAGGGAAACAGAAGAGCTGTGGTCTCCAGTGTGTGGGGAATATTGCCACCGCTTATTACTCTCTGATTTGAACAATTTCACGTCAGAAACCTGGAGGCCAGATGGAGACTTTTTTTTTTTTTTTTTTTTTTTTTGGTGGTGGTGGTGGTGGTAGTGGGTATTGAATGTCCCCACTCTATTAAATTATTTATTCATTCATTTTAAACCAGGGTCTCACTAAGTTACCCTGTGCTACTACCCTCAACCTGTGATCCTCTTATCTAAGCCTCATAAGTACTGGGATTACAGGCATGCACCACTGCACCCAACTAAGGAGGACTGTGTGTGTGTGTGTGTGTGTGTGTGTGTGTGTGTGTGTGTGTGTGTGTGTGTGTATGTGTGCAGAGATTGTATGTATTTATGTATTAGGGATTAAACCCAGGGGCATTCTACCTCTAAGCTACACTCCCAGCCCATTTATTTCCTTGTTTTATTTATTGATTGATTTTTTTTTTTTTTTAACAGGATCTCACTAGGTTCCTGAGGCTGGTTTCAAACCTGCCATCCACCAATCTCAGCTTTCCAAGTACTGGGAATACAGGCATGTGACACCACACCCAGCTTAGGAAAAGCATTTTTTTTTTTTTTTTTTTTTTTTGCGGTACTGGGGATTGAACTCAGGGGCATTCTACCTCCGAGCTATACCCCCAGCCCTATTTTTTATTCTTTATTTTGAAACCGGGTCTCACTGAGTTGTGGAGTGCCTCACTAGGTAGCTGAGGCTGGCCGCGAACCCGGATCCTTCGGTCTCAGCCTCCCGAATGCTGGGATTACAAGCGTGCGCCACCACGCCCGGCTAGGAAAAGCATTTTTTAAAGTGCTAAAAGGAAAAAAAAAAAAACAAAACAAAAAACTGAATTAGTAATTTGATATCCAATTCCAATTCAATGCAATTCCTATCAAAATTCCAACTGCTTTTATATATATATATATATATACCAGAGACCAGTCTTTTTATCTTTTTATTTTGAAATAGCAGCATCCCATTAAGTTGCTGAGGGCCTTGCTAAGTTGTTTAGGCTGGCCTCAAATCTGAAATCCTCCTGTCTTAGCCTCTCACATACTGGGATTACAGGCATGTGCCACCACACCTGGACCAACTGTGTGTGTGTGTGTGTGTGTGTGTGTGTGTGTGTGTGTATGTGTGCAGAAATGGACATGTTCATCCTAAAGTTTATATGGAATTGCAAGGGACCCAAATAGCCAAATCAATTTTGAAAAGAACAAAATGGAAGATTTAACACTTCCCAATTTCAAAAGTTACTACATGCTTTTAATCCCAGTACTTGGGCGGCTGAGACAGGAGGATTGCAGGTTCGCACCAGCCTCAGCTACTTAGTGAGGCTGGTGCAACTCAGTGAGACCCTGATTCAAAATAAATATTAAAAAGTTGGGCTGGGAGCTGGGCGTGGTGGCGCACACTTGTAATCCCAGCATTTGGGAGGCTGAGACCAGAGGATACGGGTTCATAGCTAGCCTCAGCTACCTAGTTTCAAAATAAAGAGTAAAAAATAGTGCTGGGGGTATAGATCAGAAGTAGAATGCCCATGAGTTCAATTCCCAGTACCACAAAAAAAAAAAAAGTTGGGCTGGGAGCCAGGCGTAGTGGCACATGCTTGTAATCCCAGCATTTAGGAGGCTGAAACCAGAGGATCCGGGTTTGAGGCCAGCCTCAGCTACTTAGTGAGGCCCTCTACAACTTAGTGAGACCCTGTTTCCAAATAAAGAATAAAAAAATAGGGCTGGGGCTGTAGCTTGGAGGTAGAATGCCCCTGGGTTCAATCCCTAGGTCCACAAAAAAAAAAAGCTACCATAATCAAAACTACTCTGTAGTACTAACATAAGAAGAATAAGCATATAGACCAATAGAGTAGAACAAACAGTTCAGAAGTGAACTAGACATCTACAGTCAATGGATTTTTTTTTTTTTCTTTTTTTTTTTTTTGCGGTACTGGGGATTGAACTCAGGGGCATTCTACCTCCAAGCTACACCCCAGCTCTATTTTTTATTCTTTATTTTGAAACTGAGTCTCACCAAGTTGCAGAGTGCCTCACTAGGTAGCTGAGGCTGGCCGTGAACCCGGATCCTCCTATCTCAGCCTCCCGAATGCTGGGATTACAAGCATGCGCCACCACGCCCAGCTTACAGTCAATGGATTTTTGACAAGGGTGTCAGACCATTCAATGGGAAAAGAAGAGCCCTCAAAAGATGGTGTTGGGACTATTGGATAACCAGATGCAAAAGAATGCAACTAGATCCTTACCTCACACCATATATAAGAACTTAAAACACAGCTGGGCATGGTGACACACATCTCCAGTCCCAGTACTTAGGAGACTGAGACAGGAAGATACAGGTTTGAGGCAAGTGTCAGTAACTTGGTGAGGCTTTCAGCAACTTAGTGAGGCCCTCTTGCAAAATAAAACAATAAAATGGGGCTCAAAGGTAGAACCCCCCTGGGTTCAATCCCCAGTACCACAAAAACAAAACAAGAACCTCAAAATGCATCAAAGACCTAAATATGAGCTGGAGGTGTGGCTCAGCAATAGCCTAGCATGTGTGAGGCCCTGGGTTCACACACACACACAAATAATAATAATCAGAACAGTAAATAAACAAACCTATATTTAGCTCATGTAAAAGACTTACATGAGCGAAACCTATAAGTCTCTTAGAATAAACATGGGTATAAATCTCTGTGACCTTATATTTGGCAGTGGAGTCAGGTACGTTGCCAAACACATAATCAACAAATTAAAAATAGAAAAATTGGATTCCATTAAAATAAAAAAAATTAGCTAGGTATGGTGACACACACCTGTAATCCCAGTATTTAGGAGACAGAGGCAGGAGGATTGCAGGTTCACCAGCAACCTCAGCAACTTAGTGAAAGAGACCCTGCTTCAAACTGAAAAATAAAATAGAACTGGGGGCTTAGCTTGGAGGTAGAATGCCCCTGGGTTCAATCTCTAGCATCACCAAAAAATAAATAAATATGAAACACACATCAAAACACACTATATCAAGAAAATGAAGCCAGGAGTGGTAGCACAGACCTGTAATCCCAACACATGGGAGGCTGAAATGGGTTTGAAGACAGCCTCAGCAATGTAGTGAGACTCTCAGCAACCTAGTGGGACCCTGTTTCAAAACAAAAAATAAAATCAAATAGGGCTGGGGATGTAGCCCAGGTAGAAAACCCCTGGGTTAATCCCCAGTACCACACACATACAAAAAGATTATAAGTCATATATCTAGTATCCAGGATATATAAAGAATATTTACAACTCAACAACAGAAAGATAAGTAATCCAATTCAAGCATGGGCGAAAGACTTGAATAGACATTTCTTCAAAGAAGATATACAAATGATGAATCAGCACATGAAAAGATGTTCAACATTATTATTTATTAAAGAAATGCAAAGGAAAATACTACAAGATACAATTTCACGCCCATTAGGATCAGTATAATAATAAATTTTTTTAAATCATAGAGAATAACAAGTATTGGTAAACATGTGAAAAACTTAGAATTATTACACATTGGTAGTAGGAAAATAAAATGGTGCAGCTGCTGTGGAAAACAGTTTGGCAGTTCCTTAAAAAGTTAAACACAGAATGTTTAAAAAGTTAAACATATGACCCTGCAATTCCACTCCTAGGTATGCATCCAAGAGAATTAAAAACAGGTGTTCAAACAAAAACCTGTACACAAATGCTCATAGCAGTGTTACTCACAATGACCAAAAAGCATAAACTACTCAATGTCTATCAACTGACGAGTAGAGAAACAAGATGTGGCGAGTCATACGGTGAGATATTAAATCATAAAAAGAAGGAAACACTGATCTATGGCTCGGCATGGATAAACCTTGAAAACATCATGCCAAGTAATAAACCAATCACAAAAGGTCACATATTGTTTGATTCTATTTATGTAAAATACCCAGAATAGGTAAATCTATAGGAACAAAAAAGTAGATTACAGATTTCCAGGGACTTGAGGAATGAGGAATAATTACTTGATGGGCATTAAATTTCTTCTGGGGTGATGAAAATATTTTGGAGTTAGATAATTAGCACAACATTATAAATATGCTAAAAGCCACTGAAATGTTTGTTTTTGTTTTGTTTTGTTTTGTTTTGTTTTGTTTTGTTTTGTTTATGGTACTGGGGATTGAGCCCGGGAGCATTTTACCTTCAGGCTACACCCCTAGCCATTTTTACTTTTTTGTTTGGAAACAAAGTCTCACTAGGTTGCGAAAAGCCTCACTGCATTGCTGAGGTGGTCCTCAAACCTGTGATCCTCCTGTTTCAGCCTCCCAAATACCATGCCACCACACATGGCTGAAATATATGTGTTTTTTTTTTTTTTTTTTTTTTTTTTTTTTGTGGTACTGGGGATTAAACCCAGGGGCACTTGAGCTATACCCCCCACCCCTATTTTTTTTTTTTTTAATTCTTTGTTTTGAAACATGGTCTAAGTTGCCGAGGGCCTCACTAAGTAGCTGAGGACCAAACCTGGATCCTCCAGTCTCAGACTCCCAAATACTGGGATTACAAATATGCGCCACCACACCCAGCTTGAAATGTATGTTTTGAACTGACTAAATTATTAAATTATTTATTATGTGAATTTTAGCTCAAATTTTTTTAATCTATCTAGTGAAAATATTCTTCAAGAAAGGC
>PVLC010035960.1:0-15971 GCA_004027655.1 Graphiurus murinus | reverse complement strand
TATGTCTCTGGACTCTCCCCTGGGTCTGGCTGCGTCTCTGATTCTGCTTTTTGCTTTAGCAGTCTAAAAGCCAGGCCTTTCCAGAGACCCTGTGTACACTGGGTTCCTCCACCCTTCTGGCCCTGTCTAGGCTCTAGCAGGGCGGATGGCTGAGTCTATCCTTTGTTTTGTGAATCCCGCACCCTGCACTCGAGGTGCGTGTGACTCGACTTACGTCTCCCTGCAGTTCGGCCTGTTCCTGTTCTAATGGCTGGTGGCGCAAATGGACAATGATGGTCTGTGTAGCTAGCAGGAAGTTGGTGGGAGGGGCTGGCGTGCAGGCTCGGTTCTCTGCTGTTCGGCCTGTTCCACCTCCTGGACAGCTGGGGGCGCAGTCGGACAATGATGGTTTGGATAGCTGAGAGGGGGATGGTTGAAGGGCGCTGGCGGCTAAGATGGTGGCAGCCACACGCTGGGTCCCCCAAATCTCCCGATCTCCACCCAGGCACTCCAAGTTCACGCCCAGGCTTCAAGCACTCCCTCTCTTCCCCTAGTCAAGAGGCTGGGCTCCAGGCCGATCTGCTTCAGGCTCACTTTTCCATCCCTGGAGGCTGACCTGCCTGCTCGACCTTCCCGGGTTGCTGAGGGGCGCAGGCTGGTGATAGTCTGGCCAGATGGCGGATAGCTGGTTGGGAAGGGCTAGCAGGGGGGATGGTGGGCCGCCACTTCACGGGCTCAGCTCCTCTGCTCCCACCTCAGGCCCAGGCCTCCACCAAGGATCTGCGTCCCACTTCAGGCTCTGGGCGGTCGCAGTTCCGCGCTGAGGCAATGCGCCAGGACAGACCCCAGACCCACGGGTGCCCACGCTGAATGCCCCATGGTTCTGATCTCCGCCTGGGTGCGGCGCAGGGTGCCAGGGCTGCTGTGTCCCGGGGCCCGCCGTTCCCAGTGTCTGGGTGGCCCCCAAGGCTCCTGGTCCTGCCCTTCCACAGCCTACCTCCTCGGCGCTGAGCCAGGCTGCTGCCTGCCCCGGCAGAGCTGGGCCGGCAGGGGTCCGCGCGGAGCGCGGATTGCTGCGCGATGGCGTCTTTTCTTGTCCCCGCTCTGCTTTCTTGATCTTCTTTATTTGTTTGTGGTTCAGATTTCACTTTTTTCCTTCTGTTGAAAAGATCTTTTAATGGTAAATTTAGATCCAAATCAAGGCGTTTGTGAAAAGACGGTTCACTCAGTCGCCATCTTGGATCTTCCACACATAGGCTTTCAAAGACAGAAAGGTATGTCAGTGAGTATCAATACCTCACAGAGAACAAGACACCTACTCTGGGCAGCAAAACAGATATGATCTATTTCATCTATGTCTCTGGAAGGCATCTACTCTCCTACAGGCTTAAAATTTCTCTTTAAAATCTGCCAAAATGTATTAATTAGCTTGCTTGAATCTTTGTAATAATGTATACATAAATCAGAACATCACATCGTACCCCCAAAATATAAACAAGTATTTGTCAATTGAAGATAAGCAAAAATTCAAAAATCAAAAAGTAAAAATATATTACATGTTTCAAAATTGCTAAAGGAGTACATTTTAAATATTCCTACCTCAGATTTGGGAATGATGGCACACACTTGTAGTTCCAGTACTTGGAAGGAAGAAACAGAGGTATCACAGTTTTGAGGTCAGCCTCAGTAGTTTGGGGAGACTCTCAGCAACATAGCAAGAAGCTGTTTCAAAATAAAAAATAAAAATAAAAGGGGCTAAAGTGTAGCTCAAAGGTAGAATGTCCTTGGGTTCAACCACTAGTACCAAAATAGATATTCTCACCACAAAGAAATAAAAATGTGAGCTGATTGATAGGTCAATTAGCCTGATTTGATCATTTTACAATGTAGGTATATGTTGAAGTTTCATATTGTATCCCATAAGTGAATACATCACACCAGTAGCCTTAGCAGAACCTGGGACTTGGTAAAGACCATCAATCCTTTAGGACCTTCACACACATTTCTCATCTAATTTTCCTATAAGCTGTTTGCCTCAAACAGATCACAAAGCTGCTCATTTTCCCACTCTACAAACACACCCTCAGATCCGTTAGCTACTTTTATACAATTGAATTTATCAATAGCTTATTCTATTCACCCTGTTTCCAATTACTCACCTTCAAACACCTGACTTCTTTTTTTTAAATAATTTAGAAGCTTTCTTTAAAATATATGAAGTATAAGACTAGGTGCTTATATATCTGAAGCCTAGGGTGTGTGTGTGTGTGTGTGTGTGTGTGTGTGTGTGTGTGTGTGTGTTCATAGATGTGTGACTAATGCCCTATTATTTTTATATACTTTTATTGGTGCATTATTAGCATACATCATAATGATGCATACAGTGATAGGGACACACATGCACACAGTACTTGGTGTGTTTCCCTTCTGATCCCATCCCATTCCCTCCTCCTTCTCATATATGCCATTGAGAATGGTATTGATAATTTTATATATGTCCATAGCATTATTTAACCTGTTACCTTCATCACACCTTCTGCCTCTCTCCTCCCTTCACTAAACCCCCAAAATCATTCCATTAAAGTCTCTCTATTCTTTTATCTAAAGACCCTTTTTTTAACCCAATTTCTTTCTAGATTCCACATATGAGAGAAACATACAAATATTTACTTTCTTAGACTGGCTAATATCACTTGGCATGATATGCTTTAGTTCTGTCCATTTTCCTAAAAATGACATAATTTTATTCTTGTTTATGGCTGAGTAAAATTCTATTGTGTGTATATACCACAATTTTGTAATCCATTCATCTGTTGATGGACACTTAGGGTGGTCCCATAAGACTAATGCCATTTAAAAGAGAAATGAATGTGTCTCAGTGAGCACTGAGTTGCAAGTCTATAAATTAGTAGCAGATACTCGGTACTGTAAAGCAGCTGGACACCTTATGCTCAAATTCAACTGGTTTGGTGTTCTAGGCATCTGCTAGTAACCACACTGGGGCTAGACTCTCACTTGTGTTTATTAAATCCTGAGTGTCAAAGTAAACTGTAGTTTATCTAAGAATAGCAGCCAATTTATATTTCTCTATATCCCTGAACATTATTCCAGCTTACTCTAAGAAATGCAAGTTAACTATTACAGAGATACTGTCTGATTAATGATACCAAAGAGTTACAGCTAGTAGAATGAATATTCACTGAAAATATCCACTGAACATGGATGCTAAGAGGAGGATAATTGGAGGATAAAAGGGGATCACTTGTTTAAAAAGGTATCTCTGTCTACATAAGAAATATTTCTTACAACCCTAGTGTCTATCAAATAGTAGGAGGTAGAAATAGATTCATTGTCTTTGTACAAAGTAATTATAAACATTAAAATACTCATAATTTTTCCAGTTAAGGTGTCTTTTCAAACAAAGGAATACTAAAACAAGCACTACCATTCAAAATAATATTCCTCTTTTATTTTTACTTTTATACTTTTACTGGTGCGTTGTAATTATACATCATACTTAGGTGTGGAGTGATAGGAATATATATGCACACAACACTTGTATCTCACCCTTCTACCTCCCCTTCCCTCTACCTGTCTTTGAGATTGGCATTGGTAATTTCATATATGTTCATAGCATTTCAACTGTTGCTTCTTTTAAACTTTTCCAAGTTGTAATATTTGCAACATAAATAATGTTTTGAGCTTGAGTATGCATGTTCTTAAAGTTGATCCCTGCTGAGATTACACAGTTCTAGGTCTGGTTGTTTGAGGGTCTTTAAATAAACAAACCTGTGGCTTTACCTAGACCAGTAAACAAACCCTTGATAGATACAGATATATATATATATATATATATATATATATATATATATATATATATATATATATATTTTTTTTTTTTTTTTTTTTTTTGGTGGTGCTAGGGATTGAAACCAGGGGCATTATACCTTTGAGTTGCACCCCCATCCCTTTTTTTAATCCTTATTTTGAAACAAGGTATCACTAAGTTGCAGAGTGCCTCTCTAAGTAGCTGAGGCTGACCTCAAACCTATATCCTCCAGTCTCAGCCTCCGAAGTACTTGGATTACAAATGTGTGCTACCACACCTGGTGATATATTAAAACTGCTGTATGAAGAATAAAAATTAATCCTCAGCAACAATGAAATTCATAATAAAATAATTTTCTAGTAGCAATATTTTAATCAATATAGTAATAATATTGTATCCCTATGAGGAAAAGATTGCTCCTTATAGTGGCTTCTACTTTAGGTTGGATAGAAATTGTTTTTGCAAATACTTCAATTATTTAAATGAGTAACATCAGAAATTCACGTTTTATAAAGATTTTATTTATTCATTTGTCCAACAACTAGAGAATAGTAGATTGTGGTATATCCATTATTTAAAATGAAGTCATTATAGTAATTACTATAGCATATGTAAATATTGAGCAGTTGAGCATTGTTTTGTCTTTCTTTTAACATAAAAACAAAATCAAAATACCAGCTTCATATTAAGAATGACTAAGTGCAGAAAAATTTGACTTCTTTCTTTTACATGTTCTAAATCTACTAAAATGAGCACTTGTTATTAATATTATCAGAATAATACTCATCAGTATTAAGTAAAAAATTTTGCAAATGCAAGTTTATGGCAGTTTTATAACCATTATCATATATTTTCTTTTAGAAAGGGGCCCTACATCTTATTTAAATATACTTTTACTGGTGTACTGCACTTATACATCAAATGTCATATTGAAGCTTAGTATGATAGAAACATACTTGCATATGGCACCCAGTATCTTCTAGTCTGGGGATTATAATTTGTGCAAGACTGAACATACTGGGTCCTGCATAATGGTGACTTACTAGGGCATATATTGCAACAGAAGTCCACTGTGTGCTCTGCTTAAAAATCTGTGCAACTACAGAGTTGCATGTACCTCAACAAGGAAGTATGTTGTGGGAGAAAGGGATACACTTTTAAATCTTTTCTAGTGATTAACATTTGTTAGTAGAGATCTTAAGAACAAATGAAATTGCTATTAGATGATGTTTTTTCTTTCTGAGCAATTCATTTTTAACATTTTACACAAATCAGAAGCCCATCTGTAGACTAGGATTTCTAATTTAGTGGTAGATTATAGGTGAAGAAAACTAGCATCTATGGTGAGCTTCCTGTTGGCCTCTGGATACAATGCTAGATTTATATGACTGAAGGTATCAAATGGAGCCAAAAATATATTTTCAAGTGTCTTGCTAAATATACATTCAGGACTACCAATTTGCTTAACTGGCAGAACCAAAGACTGGTGGATGAAGGAAGCTCCAGAAGGGTCTGGAAAAAAGCTGGGAGATAAACAATAATGACATAAGAGAAACAAGGTCACTTAAAACCATACAAGTGCACAGAGCCTTAGAAAGTAGTTTTAACCAAATATTGTGTTTACTACAGATGATACCCCTTGAAAATAAAGAATAAACATTTTTAAATAATTCTTCCTAAAATATTAAAAATTGTTCTTTCATATTGACTAGTTTAGTATACCAAAAACAATACATTTATCTGATGGCACATTTCAAAATATCTACATTTTCAGATAATACCTTTAAATATTCAAATAGATGATCATACATTCAATTAGGCAGAATATGAAATGATGAGATGTTTTAGGAATGAATTAAGTCAAACTATTTTTCCTCCTAAAACACTTCAGCCAACTTTGAGGAAATATGGCTTCAAATTTTATATATTTTAGTTATAAAATACTTTCATTTATTCTCCCATATAAAGAAAAGAGGCCCTTCTAATGTTTGGTTATTTGCTTTAAAAGATTTTCTGAGCTGGGAGTGGTGGCGCGCTTGTAATCCAAGCATTTGGGAGGCTGAGACCGGAGGATTCGGGTTCGCAGCCAGCCTCAGCTACCTAGTGAGGCACTCCGCAACTTAGTGAGACCCTGTTTCAAAATAAAGAATAAAAAATAGGGCTGGGGTATAGCTCAGAGGTAGAATGCCCCTGAGTTCAATCCCCAGTACCACAAAAAAAAAATTCTGAAAGGAAGTGTTTTTTTAAAAAGTTTAAAATTATTGCAGAATGTAAGAAACTATCAAACCTATCTTCAAGTACAGGGATAGATTTTTATTAAAATTATAATGAGAACTGTGTTAAAACATCCTTCATGTATAAATTCTTTACCATTCTAATCTTCCTGAGTTATTTCTATACCTATTGCAAGAATCTTTTCTTGATATTTTTAACCACAGCCTGATTGAAATTGAGAGGTTGGTAAGCAGTAACCAGTAAGATTATTTCAAATTTGTCTACTTTCTTTTCTGAATTTTCAATTATTATAGGCATTACAGAAAATGTTAGATACTGCCCAATAGTGTGCAGTACTCTTTGCTTACCAAGGCACCATCTTTGTAGTGATTATAAAATTGATGAGAAAGTGTCTTACCTGGAAATCTGTATCTGCCTTCAGTGACTAACCCCTCATTGCCCGCCAACTGTAACATTCTGGCATTCTATGATACTATTCACAAGGAAATATCTAATTCATATTTTCCCTTGACTACATAAACTCATGCAATTGTTATTTCAATAGACTTGCAAAATGTATAAAAGTGAAAATACTGCAATGAGACTTAAGTTAATGGTAAATTAATGCACTCTCTTTTTTATTAGGCAAATTAGCAAAGCTGGGGAACATTTAACCATTTCTCTTGGATTCCATTCTTCATTTGATATGCAGAGCTTTCTTGGACTTTTACTGGACCTATGCCTTAATACACAAAATAAGCAGTAAATTTTTTCCAATTGCTGAACCAATCTGCTTGTAGAGAAAAAGCCAATTCCCTACTTCATTTGAAACACCAATTCTAGTCTTGTCACTCAGAATTTCACTACTGAAAAAAATGACTACCATCAAGAGTGAGGAAAGTAATGCTCATTTTTATTTCAAATTAAAATGCTTAATGCACTCAATTAATTTTTCAGATGAAAAGTGACTGAGTGATCCCTGAGCAAACAAATGAGTCTCATTTTCTTATCTTGCAAAATTTCCCATTAATCTGCATTAATTCTAATTGTGCCAAAGACAAGAACCACTGTCCAATCTTTAAAAATGAAGCTAAAGTTGAAGTCTATCAAACTAGTTATTGCAAAGTAATCTATTTTTAACCAAATCTATTTTTCTTATGGGTTACAGATCGAGATGCAGAATCAACTTACATCCAACTTAAAATTGTACTTCTAAGTTGCCATAGGCACATAACGTTAATACTTTAAACATATTCATAGTTAATTGCTGATATTTTAAAGGTAATCTTCTAAGTTTTTTCAACTTAAATATAAAGTGAAGTCATATATGTTGAAGTAAGAAATAAAACAAATTTTCTTTTCAAAGAAAAGGCTAAAATAAAAATAAAAGCATGCAAAGAGAAAGAGGAAGGTATCAAGCTCTTTCCATGCTACACTCAGTAATAATGTTATTCTGGCCAGAGCCTCAGTTTCCCTAAAGTGAACTACTTAAAGTGCATTCCCAATTTTCTGCTTGTATCTATTTGGCTTCCTTCATGCTTCACTTCACTTTTCCTTCTACCCTTCTTCACTGCAGCACCTCTTCAGGTCCCAAATGACTCTCTGTCACCATCTCTACTCCTTTCCCTCCTCCCTTTGCCCACATCCTTGCCTTGCAGCTCTCCCAGGTGAAACACTGAGGACGCCTCTATCACTTTGAAGTAAGGGCCTTATTAAAGCTTACTGCATGTCAAGATGTAAGACTGACCTTCTATACCTGTCTCTTATGCTCTTCCTTTGAGTTTATGTATCCCTCACTATTATGATTCTTCAGTGTTCTACTTATCCACAAAGAAATATATCCTCAATAGGAACACAAAATGAAATAGGATCCCTCAAGGCAGCAGGGTCGGGGGTCCCTCGTTAGGTGTAGATTGTGACGAGGTCATGATAATATGCTCACATCCAATGCAGTGTTGAAGTGCATCTGTTTATTCCAAAAAGTAGCTGTTTCTTATACTATCTTTTACAATGAGGCATATAGAACAGGAATTTTTCAGACTTGTTTTTCCTAAAAGTTGAGTAGGTACATCTTTAACTAGAAAAGCCATTTCCCATGGTATTTGATGGGATTAAGAAAAAAGCAAAGGTTACAGAATAAAATACATATATAAAAATTATTTTAGTACAAAAACAGTGTTAAAGGTTAATGACAAAGAAGAAACTCTATTCATTAGATTAAATCTTCACTATGTGTTCAGTTCCTGTCAGGCAGCTAGAGAGTAGTTAATGTGTGGTGAAGAAAGGGGGAAGGTGGACAAACTATCTGTCTTAAAGCTTTCTTTACTCATAGATAAAATAGTAGACCTAAGTTTCTTTGGTTTAGTAGCTAAGCTTACAAAGTCCATTTCCTGAATGTTTGTAAAGAGGTTAATGAATATCTCTGAGGCAAGCTGAGGCATTGTCTTTTTCAGCTAACTTTGAGGAATCACAATCCGTCCAGCCATGTTATGTTCTAAGAAATTTTCCTTTATGATTAATGTGAAAGCAAAACTCAAAGCACCCCAAATTTCCGGAATATAATAATGCAAAGTGGGAAATGCTAGGCATTCCTTCTTTTGGAATTGTCTGCCTTGCAGGGTTCCAGCAGGACCTAGCCATGCTCAAGATCCAGCTATTAAGGTGACATTGCAAATTGTGATTTCCAAAGACATCATGTGTTATTTCTATTTCCCCATATGTTGTAAAGCCTTACTAAAAATATGTGTACATTTTGTATTGGAGGAAAAATATATAATTTTTCAAAAACTGGGGATTAAACTAAGGGGCATTCTACTTATGAGGTATACCCCTCAGCCCTTGTTTATTTTGAAACAGGATCTTGTTATGTTGTTAAGGCTAATCTTGAACCTGTGATTCTTCTGTCTGGGACTCCCAACTACTGAGATCACAGTAGTGTGCCACCATGCCCACAAGAACAGTATTTCTAAGAGAGAAAATGGCAAATATTAAGAAGAGAGTACTTCCACAATAATTCAGGTAGGATATTTTAAAAGAATCAGCCAATTTATACAATGCATCAAGACCTAAGTTGTTCCAAACTATGTTAAGCATAAAGTGACTAAAAAAAAAAAAAGCCTAAAGCTTCCTTGAGCAAAAAGTGAGGTTTTTGGTCCACATTACTGGTTGAATACAAATAACATAATAAGAATTTGGTTTTGTACATTGAATTGAGTCATATCAGCTTTGACCTGGATCTCTTGAAAGATGGCAACTGATTGATTTCCAAACAAAAGATAAGACAAAAGTATCCTTCTTGAGGGCTCCTGCATGCATGGGTCATATTTGTCCTTCAGAAAGCTCAGCTGAGATGTGCGCTCATCTCCAAACAATATGGCTTTGACTGAAATCATGTTTGCAACCTTTAAAGGTAAGAGTGAAGCATCAGTTAGGCTAAATATAATGAAGAACAGGGTGATGAATCCTGAACAAACTAAGATATTGTTAGGACAATAATGAAAAAAGTATTCCTTACTTCTGATCACTAAATAGTTTTCTTAAAGCCAAAGGTGAGGGGAAAATATTAGTTCTGTTTTTAAACAAACCAACATCTTTTATAATTCTTATCTAATCAATTTAAGCTGAGGAACCAAAGATAACCCCACTATTAAATAAAATAAATATTTTTTTAATTTGAAGTATTTTTCAAAAGAGATTTCAAGTATTAAATTGTAACTTTTTAAAACTGCAAGGATTTACCCATATTTTGTTGTTTGAGAATTCTATGCCTGAAATGGTACATGTATTAGGAATCTGTAGGAAACACAATTAGTTCTGATGCTGTCTCTTCCTTATAAGATATATGCTAATGTACATTAATGCCAGTATGCTGTGTTCAGATGTGGTAGAAAAAAAAACAACAGAGAAAGAAACTTGTATAGCATATCTTCACATCTTTTTATTTGATCATATAAAACCAAACCCAGGTTGCTGCTCTAGGCACATATAAACATACACCTGCATTTCCACCATAGTACAAGAAGCACATCTGTAGGTTGGAAATAGAATAAATACGATGCTTGGTCATGTTTATAATTAAAGTCTAGTCTTTGCTAGCAGTGACTCTAGTTTAGGATAATTTTCAAGCCAACTTTCTACTAGGTAATTTTTAAATTGGCAAACACCTATCCCAATGCTTTTTCTTTATTTTGTTCCCTAGTTATACTTATGAACTAGAAGATCAGGAAAAAAAAGACATCTGACTTGCACATGCTTCTGAATACAGATGGTTGTGTCTCCTCTCAGGTATTACACTTTCTAGAGGATGCAAAAAATAATTCAACGGTTTCCAATAGCACAAACCTAACTTAGCCTGAGGAAAAGAAATATTGATGTATAAGATGAATTAGATCTTGCCTGGAAGTCCCTGTTTTCAGTCTCCTGCATTATTTATATAGTCTGCTCAAAGATTTAAATATGAAAGAAAATACATGGTTGAAAAACAAAAGAAATTGAATATCATTAATTAATGTATCATCTGAAATAAAATGATGGCATATACAGACTAGATAGATGATAGACTATAGACAATAAATACATAAATGATATAGATACATAGATGATAGATAATAGATGATAAATAGATGATAGATAGATAGACAGATGATAGACAGATAATCAAAAAAAGACGGGGATTAAATTTACTTTCTCCTTCATGGATCACTATAGTATATTGAAATATACAAGTGTAAATACTGCTCAGTTTGGTTGCTCATTTTTTATTGGTTTATTTTATTTTTAGCTTTAAGCTTTTTAAGCTCTTTTTTATTCTAGATATTATACTTTTGACTATTGCCCCTATGGAAATCAGTGTGGAAGTTTCTCAGAAGACTGGAAATGAAACTACCATCTGACCTAGCAAAAGCACTCCAGGGCATCTTCCCAAAGAAAATGAAGTCAGAATATTATAATGATACTTGCATGCCCATGTTCATAGTAGCACTATTTACAATAGCCAAATTATGGAACCAGCCTAGGTATCCCTCAACAGATGAATGGATCACGAAATTTTGGTATATACACACAATGGAATTTTACTCAGCCATAAAGAAAATCACATTATTTGCAGGATAATGGATGGAACTCAACAATATCATATTAAGTGAGTACAGTCATATATCTACTCAAAAAATGGATATATATTTTCTCTTACATGTGGAAGCTAGAGAGATATTAAGAAATAAAAGTAAGCCAGCGTGGTGGCACACGCTTGTAATCCCAGCATTCGGGAGGCTGAGACCGGAGGATCCGGGTTCGAGGCCAGCCTCAGCTACCTAGTGAGGCCCTCCGCAACTTAGTGAGACTCGGTTTCAAAATAAAGAATAAAAAAAAATAGGGCTGGGAGTGTAGCTCAGAGGTAGAATGCCCCTGAGTTCAACCCCCAGTACCGCAAAAAAAAAAAAAAAAAAAAAAAAAAAGAAATAAAAGTAACACCAGATAGAAGAGCAGACTCCAGTGGCATGACTGAGGAGGATTAGA
This sequence comes from Graphiurus murinus, assembly GCA_004027655.1. Classification (NCBI taxonomy): domain Eukaryota; kingdom Metazoa; phylum Chordata; class Mammalia; order Rodentia; family Gliridae; genus Graphiurus; species Graphiurus murinus. Next base: position 4,432 of record PVLC010035960.1, on the reverse strand, counting down.
AAAGGCAATGAAGTCATAAAGACTTTAATAACTGAAATAATGATATGAATGTATACAAAAAAAATCCAATATCAAAGACATGTTCAGGGGGGTGATGGATGGGGTAGGATCTAGTGCAGAGGGCACCAAGAGCTGTGTGCAAGTATTTGTCTGACACTCTATACCCCGATAGGATATAAAATGACAATATACTAAATAGAAAAGAAATATGCCAGTATATTTAATATAACTTTTTAAATCTGAAATATTGTTTCTCCAGATTAAAATTAATACTATAAAATACATATATGCCTCATAAGTGCATATATTTTATACACTATAATAATATAATTATATGTCATACATGTATATGTATTTATTCTTTGATCTTGATGTCCACTCACATGAATCTAGCCAGTTTCTCCACTCAGATTTGCCTTGTCTAAATATGCTCTTATCTTAAAACAAGTATGCTCTGGTTAAAAATATTTTATGCCACAAAAATCAAATATCTTTTACTAATGCATTTTAATAACTTTCTTGAAATAATCCACATGTCATACAATTCAATCATTTAAAAGTCATAATTCAATGATTTTTAGTTTAGTTACACAATTGTGCAACTATCACCACAATTACTCCCTATTTCCTCACTTCCATCTTACCTACCCCCTCTTAGTCCTGGCCAAACACCAATCTACATTCTGTCTCTGAAGTTTCTTATTCTGAATATTTTATACATATGGAATCCTACAATATACGATCTGTTGTGATCAGTTTCTTTCACCTAGCATAAAGTTCTCAAAGTTCATCAATGCTATAGCATGCATCAGTACTTCATTTCTTTTTACTGACAAATATTCCACTTTTTGAGGATAACACATTTGTTTATGTATTCATCACAAACATATGAATTATTATTTATAGTCCTTTGCTATCATGAATAAATTTGTTATGAACACTCAAGCACAAGTTTTGCATTTGTGTATGTTTTTATTTCTCTTGATATAGAAGTAGGAATTAAATTCCTGGTTGATATGAGGTATTAGTCAGTTTCCCATTACTGTGACAAAATACCTGAGAAAAATAAACTTAAAGGAAGAATGGTCTAGAAATTTCAGTACATGGTTTCTTGGCCTTGCAACTTTAGAACTGTGGCAAAGCTGCTACCCTCATGGTACCCAGACAAGAGAGAGAAAGAGAGAGAGGGAGAGAAATTCCAATATCCACTTTGAAGTCATACCCCTAATGACATAACTTCCTTCCATTAGATTCCATTGCCCAAAAGTTCCATCACCTCCCAACAGACCACAGGCTGGTGACCAAGCTTTCTACATATGAGCCATTGGGGGATATTCTAACTCTAAATACAACATACGGTAAGGCTCTGCTTAAAATCCTGAGGAGCTTACAAACTCTTCAAAGAGGCTATACTATTTTACATTCCAAACAACAGCCTATGATGAAGGTTGTTACTGGGGCCTTCCTAATTGGTATGAAGTAATATTGTGCTTTTGATTTGCATTTACCTGATAAAGAGTTTGAGCATCTTTCCATGTATCCCTTGGAACCTATATATCTTTGGAAAAACACAAGTTCAAATCCTTTGTCCATTTTTAATTAGGTTATATTCACATACAAAATTATATTTTATATACAAGCCCACTAACTAGTATGTGTCTTGCAAGTGTTTTCTCCCATTCTGTGGTTTTTATTTTCTTGACAATATCCTTTGGAGCATAAAAGTTTTGACTTAAGAAATTCAATTTATCTATTTTTTTTTGGCTGCTTGTCTTTTGGATGTCACATCAAAGGAACTCTTGCCTAATTAAAAATCGCAAAGATTTATACATTTTATTTTTAGAATTTTATATTTTTAGCTCTCACATTTAAATATTTTATATATTTTTATTTAATTTTTATGCATGGATCAGTTAAGGGTATAACAATTCTTTTGCATATGGATCCCCAATTGTACCAGAATCATTTATAGAAAAAGCTAATCAAAAATTAATTGCATATAAATATGAGGGTCTATTTCTGGACTCTCAATTTATTTCATTAATTTTATGACAATACTTGTGTCAGTATCAGACTGTTTTGATTACTGAAGTTTTACAGTAAATTATGAAGTCTTAAAGTGTGAGTCCTCCAATTTTATTATTTACTGAGTGTGAAATTTGGGGCCTGGACAAAGATATTTTTGAAATGTACAAAGTATAGACAACAAAAGCAAAAATTGACAAAAGAGATTATACCAACTAAAAAGTTTCAGCATGGCAAAGAAAATGATCAATAAAGCTAACAGACAACTTACAGAATGGAAGAAAATATTTGCAAACCATACTTCTGACAAAAGGTTAATATCAATAATTTATAAGTAACTTAAACAACTCAATAGAAAAAATCCAGTTTTAAAATGAGATAAAGATCTGAATAGATGTTTTTCAATCTTGTTCTTTTTGTTTCAAGATAATTTTGACTATTCTGGGCCATTGCATTTCCATATGAATTCTAGAATCATCTTGTCATTTTTTTCAAAGAAGCCAAATGTGATTTTGATTAGAATTACATTGACTATGTAGTACAATTTGGAAAAATTGCCATCTTAACAATATTAAGACATCCAATATATGAACATAAGATTTTTCCCTTTATTTATAGTTTCCTCGTTTTCTTTAAATTGTGCTATATAGTTTCAGAATATGAATTTTACATTTTTGTTAAATTCTATTCCCTATTCTTTTTAATGATATTGTAAATAAAACTGTTTTCTTAATTTTACTTAGAATGTTCATGGAGACTGTGTAGAAATATAATTATATTCTTTTTACTTACCTAGTATTCTGTAAACTTGCTAAATTATTTACATTTTAATGAGTCTTTAGTAGATTCCTTAGGATTTTCTATATACAAGATTGTACCATCTGTAAATGAAGATCATTTTACTTCTTCTTTTCCAATCTAGCTGCCTTTCTTTACCCTGTTTCATTGCCTATATGTCCTACCTAGAATCTTTAGGAATATGTTGAATAAAGGTGGTGAGAACATGCTCATCTCATTCTGTATTTTAAAATAATACATTCAGTCTTTCACCATTAAGAAAAATATTAGTTGTGGGGTTTTTGTAGCTACTGTTTTCTAGGTTAAGGAAGTTCATTAATTCTTAAAAAAAAAAAAGTAAAGCATATGTTAAGGGATAAGTTTCCAGTTGAGAGCTCTCCATTTCAAATGACCACATAAGAGAACCAATATATTTTTAACTTACTGCAGCTGAGATTTTTCACATGTAGTAAGTGAAATCTCACATGGTATTTGAAGTGTCTCACTACTTTTACTTAACAGTTGAGCCAAATCTCAGAGGTCTTGTGCAACTGACACAAAATCATGATCACTAGCAACGTCAGGATTCAACCCAAAGTCACTAGGGTCTGAGGCAGAAGCCTAGCTGTGTCCTTGAATGCAACTCTTGGCTAAAAGCCTGGGGACAAGATAGAAGAATAAAGCTTTCTTTGCAGGCTCCTCTCTCAAGCTAACAAAGCAGAGCCTCTCTGGCAGCTAAGACCACAACATAAGATAGCTAAGTCCAGTAATATGACACCACTCAGAAGAACCATATGGAGTCCAAGATGGCACTGCCCCACATGGAGGCTAATACAGGAAATCTATCTCAGGAAACAGAAATGAAACCTGACCAGAGACCCCATATTGGTACCCCGGGCTGTTATTGCTCCAACCAAAACCTGTCTCTCTGGAGCTGTATAATTTGTATGATGATGCCATTGGGGGCTTAGATCCAGAGCTTTGCTCACTAGGCCTTCACTGGTAAATAAAGAAACCTGCTATCTTACTCCAGGCTCTGTCTCTTGTTCTCCCTGTACCAAGCCTCCTGAAAGAGTGCAAAAAAAATACAGACATGTGAAAGAGATCTTGGGCTTTTGGCTAAAAAAACAACAAGAACAACAAAAATTCTTTGGGTACAAAAATGAAAAGATTCTCCCTTTTGACCCAGATAATTCAAAGATGTATCACTATTTTACTATTGTTCTCTCAAGAGGTCTAAAATTTTTCCACTAAACTGTTATGGTGTAAATATAATAAATATTTCTTCAGTCTGCCCCTTCAGTTCTCTTTGCTTCAAACATGTAATGGTGTTCAGTCTTGAGTTCAATTGAGAAAAATATGTTTTCTACAAAAAAAAATTTGACTGTTGATGTGTTATTTCTTTTTTTTTTTTTTTTTTTTTTTTTTTTTTGCGGTACTGGGGATTGAACTCAGGGGCATTCTACCTCCGAGCTATACCCCCAGCCCCTTTTTATTCTTTATTTTGAAACAGAGTCTCACTGAGTTGCAGAGTGCCTCACTAGGTAGCTGAGGCTGGCCGCGAACCCGGATCCTCCGGTCTCAGCCTCCCGAATGCTGGGATTACAAGCGTGCGCCACCACGCCCGGCT
>PVLC010035959.1:0-16046 GCA_004027655.1 Graphiurus murinus | reverse complement strand
AAAGTCAATCACTAAACTGACCAGGAGATAGGGGGAGGGTGGGTGGGAATTGGGGAAGGGTTAATGAGAAATATGTGCATGGATGTCTTCACCTGTACTAGTTTGTACCCAACAAAAATGTGTAATTAACCCTGTTGTACCCAAGAAATGTATAAAATTCCATGCTAAAAAATTAAAAAAAGAAATAAAAAATTAAAAAAAAAAATTAAAAAAAAAAGAGAAGAAAGAAAGAAAAAAAAAAAAGAAGTCCAGCATGGTGATGCATACCTGCAATCCCAATACTTGAGAGGCTGAAGTGGGAGGATTGCAGGTTTGAGAACAGCAGCATTTGGTAACTTAGTAAGACACTGTTTAAAAATAAAATAATAAAATAGGGATGAAGGTATATCTCAGAGGTAGAATGCCCCTGGGTTCAAGCCCTAGTATGCCACCCCCCCACCCGTGCGCGCGCGCGCGCACACACACACACACACACACACACACAAGAAATGTACAAGAGATTGAATTAAAATGATAATAAGTAGGTAGAGGGCTATGAAACTCATCAAATAACCAGAGAATGAGCAGTGAGGAATGAAAAAGTCAAAGGTCACAATAAGCATACTCTCCCCAGTTAAATTCCTGCAGGGACCCATGTTTAACCAGCTGATACTTACAATAGGATTATCAGCTAGCTGATTTGCCCTGAGAAAGTGATTCAGGTAAACACAAATTAGCACTACTTTGGGGATGGGTCCATAAGAAGAAAAAAATAAGAGGCATGCTTCAAAGATTAAAATATTTCCAGGGCTAAAATCCACATGAAATATAAGAGACTCCAGACAGCCAAAACAATCTTGAAAGAGTAGAACAAAATTCCTGGCGTCAAAACTTATTATGAAGCTGCAATAATCCAGATAGCATAATACAGCTGGTAAGATACACAAATAGAACAATAACACAAAATTGAGAGTCCAGAAATATTCTCTTACATTTGTGATTAACTGATTTTCAACAAGTGTGCCAAGACAATTCAATGAGGAAAGAATAGTCTTTTCCAAAAACTGGTGATGGAGTAAGTGGTTACCTGTATTGCAAAAGAGTGAAGTTGGAGCCCTACCTCAACCCACATACAGAAAAATTAACTCAAAATAGATCATAGACCTAAATGTAAAAGCTAAGATTATGAAAGTACTAGAAAAATATGCACTGGAGGATAATTTCTTAGATATGATACCAAAAGCACAGTGACAAAAGAATAGACAGACTGGGCTTCATTGAAAGTAAAAAACTGGTCCTTCAAGGGACGCCATTGTCTTAGCCTGCTTTCTCTTGCTTTAACTGAATAGCACAGCCTGTGTAATATATAAAGAACAGAGGTTAATTCAGCTCATGATTCTGGAGGCTTAAAAGTCCAAGACATTACTGCTGGCATTTAAGAACTATTCATGAAGGGAGGAGATTAAAGATGGTAAAATAGAGGGAGACAGCATGTTTCAGGTTCTCTGAGACTCAGAACTCAGACAGTGGAAAGACAGCTTCTTGGCAAGAGAAGAAAAGCAGCCCAAACTCAACAGAACAATAAGTTGAAATGCAGTAGTATTGAGGCAAAAGAGAGAGCAGAGGACTGAAAAGAGCTCCCCTCGTCTTACCTAGTGACTAGAGAGCAGCAGTGGTGCCATCTTGGTGAGTCTGCATGGGGCTGGTGGCTGAAGGGACCAGCAGCTCCCAGAGACCAATTATATCAAAGAAGTAGCAGAATCTTGTCGATCCAGTGACTAAAAACCGTCATCAAAAGCAGGCACACTTTTCTCTCCACAACCAACAAAGACCCAACTACCCAGATAGACCAGCTATATCCTGTAACTACAGCTAAACTCACCTCTGCCTGCAGGGACCCCAGCAGCACTGTCAAGACAGTGAGTTAACAAATCATCCCAGCAGGAGACCATCCTGCTCAGCCACAGGGACTTTTGTGGCAAAGAACAGACTCCCAGAGTCCCTGAGCCTGCAAATCACCCCTGTGGAGGTGGAGGTAGGGGCTACAGTCACACACAGCAAAAACATGAATTAGTAGACAGCCCCTAGGGACATTTGGTGGGAGGGACCTAGAGTAGGCAGTTGACTATGCCCTTGCAGAATCTCCAGTGATCATCACAGGACAGCTATCCGTAGTGTCTGTGGGGTGAAATAACTCAACCTACAGAGTTGCAGGCTTAGAAAACTGGTAATGTGGATTAAAGAACATAATCCAACTATATGCTGCTTGCAAAAAACTCACCTTACAGCCAAAGATAGCCATATGCTAAAGGTGAAAGAATGGAAAAAGAAATGGAGACCGAAAACAAGCAGGGGTATCAATATGACAAAACAGACTTTAAGCTAAAATACACAAGAATAGACAAAGCAGGTCACTTCTTATTAATAAAATGAACAATCCAACAAGAAGATAAAGTGATAGAAAACATTGCTGCTCTAAATGTGGGTGCACTCATTTTTATAAAACAAGCTTTTCAGGACATCAGTTCTCAAACAGATCCAAATAGTATTGGGATATTTCAACACATCACTCATGCCACTAGATCAATCTTCCAGGGAAAAAATGAGTAAAAACTCTTCAGACCTAAAAAAACACTATAAAACAAATGGACCTTAAGAGACATATACAGAATATTTCAACCAACAACAGCTGGATACACGTTCTTCTCAGCTGCTAATGGAACCTTCTCCAACATAGATCATATTCAGGGCCACAAAGTAAGTACCAGCAAATTTTAAAAAATGTAATGTAATTACTTGCATCTTGTCAGATCACAATGAAATGAAAGTAGAAGTCAATGACAGGAATATCAAGAGAAATTGCATGAATACATGGAGATTGAATGATACACTCTTGAATGAGGACTGGAGGAGAGAAGAAATAAGGAGAGAAATAAAAAATTCCTAGAATTAAGTGAAAATGGAGACATGACATACCAAAATCTATGGGACACTTTCAAGGTGGTTTTAAGAGGAAAATTTATAGCACTGAGTGCTCACATAAGAAAAACAGAAAGTCACCAAATAAACAACCTAATGACACAACCTAGAAAGGACCTACAAAAACAGTAACCGTCTAATCCCAAAGCCAGTAGGAGTTTGGAGCAGATATTTCATAAGAAGAGCTAAGTTGGGAGATTTATTGGACTTTTTCCAAACTTAATGTTTTTCAAAAGTCTTATCCCTAAATTCCATTTTCTTCTGTAATTAAAGGAAATTCTTACCTTTGCCCAACAGAGGATCATGTGAAAATAGATGATGTGTTTTAAGTGGAAAAAAAAAAGTGCATATACAAATGCAAGGTGTCATATACTCATTTATCCAAAATGGCTGGAAAAGGGAGCAATCTAATTAAAACAACTATTTTCATTACTGAATGTTACGATATAAACTATACATCCCTATGAAGGGAAATACAGGAGTAGTGTGTGTATGTATGTTTGTATCACTTTGAATCTCACTGTGATATATAATTACAATGTACCAATAAGAATATTAAAAGAGTTTTTAAAAACCCCATACACTCTTTGTCAAGGGCAAGTAATTATATAGTAAGACACAAGCACTAACATACTCTACAATTTCATTTTATTCACGCTTGGGGAAGTAGTTCAGGTCTTTTCCTGCCTCCATTTCACTATTACACCTTTTGATCACTGCTCTACAGGTTGGGAGTCCCTGATCCCAAATGCCTGGCTGGGCCTAGAGGTATTTCAAATTTCAGACTATTTTTCCTTTTGCTTTTTGAAATATTACATACACACAATTAGTTATCTTGGGGATGGTATCCAATTTTAAGCACAATAGTTGTCAATGCTTCATATGCATCTTATACACATACTCTGAAAGTAATTTTATATAATGTTTTTAATAATTTTGTGCATGAAATCAAGTTTCATGGTGTGGAGGTTTTCTACTTCTGGCACCATCTCATGCTCAAAAAAGTTTTGAATTTTGGAGCATTTAAAATTTCAGATTTTTGGATTAGTAATAGTCAACCCATATACAGTTTGACCAAAACACACTTATTTGAACCCTGAGACTGACTCTTTTCCAGAGACAGGGGGGCTAAAGTGATTGCTATTTTTGTCTTGAGCCATGTTTTTGACGTTCTGCCTAGATCCCACTGAGGTATATTTAGCACCAATGCTTCCTGCAACAGCCTAGGCCATGTGGAATCACGCTTTCTCACCCTTTCACTACTGCTGAATACATCCTCTAAGCTCTGAAACACAGTTTCTGAAAGACTAATTTCTACTCATGTAAATATGGGTAAAACATTTTTAATATGACTTGACCTATGAATGAAAGTTACTAAAACTTGTCAAAAGCCATCTGACTTGCTAAGTACCCCCCACACACAATTTCTGAAATAAAGTTAAAAAAAAAAAAAAACATATATATATATATATATATATATATATATATATATTCTTCATTGACAAAGAGAAAAGCTTATGAGGAATTAGATGAACGGTATGTGTTTTAAATGTCTCTTTATAGGTCACATGCATGTGCATGTTTGGTTTGTAACAACAGTAGCCCAATAATTGTGACCAGACATATATTTCACTCAAATGTTGCTATGGAATCCTTTCCTCCCTGAAAATTAATTTTCTCCATCTGTTTGCATGACTTTGTATTCATTGTAGTGCCAAGGGCCAGCTGATCTAACAAGCCAGTCACTGAGCAGATTCCTCAAACCACACACACATACAAAAAAAAAAAAAAAAACACAAGTGCAAAGTACAGCAAACAGCATGAGAAACCACCATATAACTCTGAAGGATTTGTTCTCCAAATGGCACACAAATGTTGACAAAACTGGGGAAACCTTATTCAGATATATACCCTCACATAGGCAACTTATCATCTAAGCTTAACAGTACAATAAACAAGAGAGTTTAGGAAATGCTGTAAATCCAAATATTAACCTACATTAGGATTAACTAAAATAGGGGGAACTTAACAGATAACTTGGTCCTGATTTGCACTGTTTTTTTAACTAACAAAGACAGTAAACCATATTTTAAAATACCGGATGTATCCCATATATTGGCTTCTTTGTGAAACTATTAAAGATTCTTCAATAAAAAAACAAAGATTATAATACAATGAATATAATTTTAGTTTTATTGTTTTTAACTTATTGCATATTTATAATGTACTTCAGCCAGGCATGATAGCATACACCTATAATCCCAGTAATTGGGAGGCTGAGACAGAAGGATTACAGGTTCAAGGCCAGCCTCAACTTAGTGAGGCTTTCAGCAATCTAGTGAGACCCTGTTTCAAAACAAAGAATAAAATAGGGCTGGGGGTATAGCTCAGAGGTAGAATACTCCTGAGTTTAATCCCCAGTAACACACACACATACACACACACATGTATAATGTAATCCATGTTAGAAAGTCCCAGAATTTTCAAAGGCTAAGGCTTACCCCAATTAATTTCAATTACTGAGTAATTTTATATTCATGCATTTGTAATTACCATCTAATTTATAAAAGTATCTGCCCACAAACACAATATAAATAATTAAAAATATATAACTAACAAACTATAATTAAGAATGATATGACACCAATATTCTTATTTATATTTGCACATATTTATAAATACATACAAATATATCACATTTTCTTAAAATTTTTAAAAAATATTTTATAATGTCTAGTCCATTGAAAAGCCTTTGACAGCATTTTCCTTTTAAACTTTTTTTTTTTTTTTCGGTACTGGGGATTGAACTCAGGGGCATTCTACCTCCGAGCTATACCCCCAACCCTATTTTTTACTCTTTATTTTGAAACAGGGTCTCATTAAGTTGTGGAGTGCCTCGCTAGGTAGCTGAGGCTGGCCGCGAACCCAGATCCTCCGGTCTCAGCCTCCCGAATGCTGGGATTACAAGCGTGCGCCACCACACCCGGCTGCATTTTCCTTTTAAAAGTGAACAAAATTTTAATTGATTTAATTAAATTCTGTTCATAAAGAGAAATCAGCAGATGCTATTAGCTAATTACCTTTCTCCTCTTCAGATATTTTTGTTCCAAGATAGTTCTTTGTTACCTCTCATCCCAGCTTGCCAGGTTTGTTTTATTCCCTGGATTTCAGGTAATTCTTTTTATGGGCAAGTTTTCCATCCCCTAGTAGAGTTAGGAGTTCTGACAGTGTGAACATTATTGTAACTCACTACCATTTTAGATAAACGGGTTATCCGTCTTTAAATTCTCCCATATTAATTAACCTATTCTCTTGCAATTAAATAAATATGTTTGCTGACTAGCTTTAACATATGCACTCATGAAATTTTCCCATTAAGCCATTATGATTCAGGTATTTAGAAAACAAAAATTTTAAAAGAAGGTATATATATTTGACTATTAGTATCATTGGGAGAAAATGCTATCTGATAATAATTGATCTTACTTGATAATTTTATATTAATGAGAACAAAGTAGTTTTTAAATACTTAATTCTGAACAAACTATTACAATTAATATTTAGAAACAGGATCATCCACTCTGGTGAAACTAACCTATTTTCTAGGATTGGTGAGGAATTCAACCATATTTATCTGTATCTTACCACTATTTTTCTAACATAAAATTATTTAAAAGTGCCCCCAAAATATGATAAAAATAATTACTGAGAAGGAATTCAATATATTTCTATAATCCTGGAAATAATCCAACTTTGAGTCAATGTTTTCTAAATTAAATCTGATTATTATAGACTTAGTTTCTTGGATTTTTTTTTTTTCCAGTGCTAGTAATCAGCCCAGGGCCTAGCACATGCCAGCCAAATGCTCAATGACTGAGCCCCACCCCCAGCCCCTAGAGGTTTGCTCACTTCCCTCCCTCCCTCCCTTCCTCCCTCCCTCCCTCCCTCCCTCCCTTCCTTCCAGCCTTCCTTCCTTTCTTCATCTCACATTCTATGTCAGGTGTCTCAGATTCCTCAGAAATAGAATCAGAGAGTTGGGCAACAGAAGATGTTTTTATGTATGACTTGAAGACTCTTGCTGTATTCTGGTCCCACTATAAAAGTGTTATTTCTAAAAATGATAAGCATGGATGGCAAAGTTTGTTGTTCTTGTTGTTTTGTCTTTGTTTTTGTTTGGCAGTACTGGGGATTGAACCCAGGGACATTCTACCTCTGAGCTACAGCCCTAGCCCTATTTTTTATTCTTTTTTTTTTGAAACAGGGTCTCACTAAGTTGCAGAGGACCTCACTAAGTAGTTGAGGCTGGCCACGAACCTGCAATTCTCCTATCTCAGTCAGCCTCCCAAGTACTGGGATTATAAGCATGTGCCACCATGCCCGACTAAAGATGAATTATATAAATGACAGTGATTACATAAATATAAAAACACCATCAAAATTTTCTAGGACAACAAATTAGCAATTATCATGCTATTTTTGAAAATATTCATAAAATACTCACGTTTTTCCAATAGCCAAATATCTCATTCACTAGTTCCTATTTCCTTGATGGTATACTAAACATTTTCAGATGCTCCAAAGTAGCAGCAAGAGCAGAATGGGTAAAAATTCCAACATTTGCTGAATCTATTTCTGTAATACATCTCCCACATTAAAGATACAAATTACAGCCTCAAGACTGTGGTTAATTTTAAGCCTAGCCAAGATGGTAGCACACCCACATTCCCAGGCTTAAAATATCACATCTCTCATAATTACTTCTTCACATGTTATAGAACTCACATATACTTGCAACCATATTAATACTATTTCTCTAACCAGGTTCTGCTTACATCTGCCACCAAAGATTTGCTTGCTTCTGTGCATTGATGTTATCTACCAGAATTGAATTTCCTATTAAAAAGCTTAGAAATCTGTTACAGATGATAGACTTGAATGAGATCTAATAAAGAGAAATGACCTGCTGTTTCCCATAAAGACTCAATTTGTTCTTTTCAGATTAAAAATAAAAGTAAAACCAAAGATACTCAGATTCGCTTCTTCTTAGGAAGACTCTGGGGCTGTAAGCAACATAAATTATAAGATGAGAACTAATTTTACTTGGCAGATGTTAGAGGCAAAAATGGATTGGCCATAAAAATGCTTTAGTGCAGCGGGAAGAAGGCAATGAAGAAAGGGAGAAATTGGACTAAAAATTTATTTCCTTGGACATTTCTTGGGAAAAGTGATAATAGGCACTTTGTGGTTTTAACTCTTGACCAGCAAGCTGCCTTCTTCCTCATTCTGCTACCGCCTCCACTGCAGGAAGAAGAGGCAGGAAGGAATGGGGAGGGGATCAAACGGTCTCCGACTGGGCTTCCACTTCTGAGCAGTTAAAATTGCACAATATCAAGGGAATCATGCTTATTGGCAAATGAAGTAATTAATGCAAAGCCTTTCAAAATATCAAGCATAGCTGAGTGGTCGTGGTGGCACACACCAGTAATCCCAGTACTTGAGAGGCTGAGACAGGAGGATTGCAGGTTTGAGACAGCCTCAGCAACATAGCAAGACCCTCAACAAATTAGTGAGACACTGTTTCAAAATAAAAAAGTAAACAGGGATGAGGGTGTATCTCAGAGGTAGAAGCCCCCCTGGATTGAATCCCCAGTACCAAAATCAAACAAACAAACAAAAAACAAGCATATGGCCTTCATTGTCTTAATGCTCACATTTGCGCTCCCCCCCCCCCCCCCCCCCCCCCCCCCCCCCCCCTCTCTCTCTCTCTCTCTCTCTCTCTCTCTCTCTCTCTCTCTTTCTCTCTCTTGCTGTCTCTTTCTCCCCTTCTTTCCTTTTCTTCTAACCTTCTAATACATGTGTCAGAAAGGGTAAACTGAGCCAGGACTTGCCAGGTCCTGGAGGGGGGTTGACTCTGGACTGGTTCCTGAAGTCCTTGCTCCTGTCTTTTGCTTTTACATGAGCTGCATGAGTAATATTCTCAGGATCCTCTGGTGATGAGGTCTGAAGCAAGATGCTCAGAAACTTCTGCACTAGTTCATCAGCAGAAACCCAGCTTAAAACCAGAGAGTGAAACTTTGTTCACTATGACCTTTGCTTCTTGTCCTGAGACAGCCCATGGGACTGTCCTAGGAGGGAGACTGAGTTGCTGAGGCTGCATTCAGCATCCCTATGCCAGCCCTAGACCATCTAACAGCACTCAGTCCCTGGCATCCAAGAAAAAAATAAGTTTGATGCTCCACACAGTGAATGCGAGTGATGGGCATAACAGCCACCTAGCCAGCCAGTGGGCCCTGCAGGTGCCAGAGTGCTGAGGCACGCAAATGCACTAAGTGTCTCTACAGCTGTCCTGAGGGAGAGGGAGTGTTGGCTTTGTAGGTTCAAGGGAACTTGATGCTATAAAAATATTCTCAAATGTTTAGGCTAAGTAAACATATTTTTGTAAGTTGAATTATTAATAGCTATTGAATATCTCTAGGTGAAAGGCACTAAAATAGATAAACAGGGTTGATAAGGACCACTCCTTATTCCAGAAGCTTATTCAGCTGCAGTCCAAGACCCATTAACATAATTAACAGTTACACAGATAGCATGGAGATAGTGCTCTGACAAAAGCATGCACTTTGGAGATGCTAGTCAAAGAGTGTCTAGTTATAGCTGGACGTGGTAGCACACACTTGGATCCCAGTACTTGAGAGGCTGAGACAGGAGGATCACAGGTTCAAGCACAGTCTCAGCAAGTAGTGAGACTCTCATCAACGTAGTGAAACTCTATTTCAAAATAAATAAAATGGGGCAGAGGGTGTAGCTTGGAGGTAGAATGCTCCTGGACTCAATCCCCAGTATCTCACACACACACACACACACACACACACACACACACACACACACACAGTGGCTAATTCTGAATTTGTAAAAAAAGAAAAGGCAAAGGCATTCAGGATCAAGGAAACAACCAAGTTAGCAAAAGTATTTAAAATCAATTTGAATGTGTTAACTGGTCTCACTCCTTGAAAGAATTTGTTAATATCGCCCAAAGTGATATACAGATTCAATGCACTCCTTATTATAATTCCATTGGCATTTGTTTACAGAAATAGAAAAATAATTCTAAAATTCCTGTGGACCCACAAAAGACCACAAATGCCCAAATCAATCTTGAGAAAGAAGAAAGCTGGAGAAATCACATTTCCTGACTTCAAAATATATTAGAAAGCTACAGTTGTCAAAATAGTATGGTGCTGGCATAAAGACAGAACTATAAGTCAATGGAACAGAACAGAAAGCCTAGAAATAAATACCACAAATCTGATCAATTGATCTTTGGCAAGGTTACAAAAAAAAAGCACCACAGATCAAGAATATCTCTTCCACTGATAGTATTGAGAAATGTGGATATCTACGCATAAAAGAATGAAATTGGACCTTTTATGCCATACACAAACATCAATTCAAAATGGATTAAAGATTTAAAGAGTACAACCTGTAGTCTTAAATAATTAAATACCTAAAAATAAAGCCTAGGAATTTTGCTTTAAAAAAATCCTATTAAGCTGGGCGTGGTGGCGCCTGCTTGTAATCCCAGTACTTGGGAGGCTGAGACTGGGGGATCCGGGTTCTCGGCCAGCTTCAGTTACTTAGTGAGGCCCTCCGCAACTTAGTGAGACCCTGTTTTAAAATAAAGAATAAAAAATAGGACTGAGGGTGTAGCTCGGAGGTAGAATGCCCCTGAGTTCAATCCCCAGTACCTTAGGAAAAAAAAATCCTATTAAGGTCTAGGAGTTTTAAAGCAAAACTCTTAGCAGGACACACAGGGAGCAATTTGCATGACAACAGTCCTGAAATGATTTCATACAGAAGCATCTTTAGGGTTGTCTCCAGGAAGATGATGTATATCAAAAGCATAGGCAACAAAATAAAATTAAGAAGTGGGGCTTTAGCAAACTAAAAAATTGATTAAGTAATCAATATAGTGAAAAGACAACCTATGATATGGGAGAAAATATTTGCAAACCACATATCTGATAAGGGGCTAACCTTGAAATATATAAGTATCTCCTAAAACTCAATAGCAAAAAACAAATAATCTAATTTTAAAACGGGCTAAGGACTTGAGCAGACATTTCTCCAAAGAAAAAATATAGTTGATAGTATATGAAAAAATTGTTCAACATCACTAATCATCAGGGAAATGCAAATCAAAACCACAATGAAGTATTGCCTCACACCAGATAGAATGGCTATATTACAAACAGCACCACCCCACCACCAATAAGAACAATCAGTGTCAGCAAGGATGTGGAGAAATGAAAACCTTTGCACCCTGTTGATAGGAATGCAAAATGCTGCAGCCACTATAGAAAATGGTATGAAGAGTTTTCAAAAAATTAAAAGTAGAACTATCATATCATCCAAGGATCCCACTTCTGGGTATGTATGCATAAAGATTGAAATCATTATCTTAAAGAGATATTAGCATTCCTATATTCAGTGCAGCACTGGATAGCCAAGATGTGGAAAGAACCTAAATGTCTCCAGATAAATGAATGGATAAAGAAAATGTGTTACAAGTTTAGTGCCCCTAATTTAAAATGCTTGGGACCAGAAGTACTTCAGATTTATCCAGATTTTAAAATATATGCATATATACATTGAAATATCTTGGAGATAGGTACCAAGTCTAAATACAAAATTTATTTCTGTTTCATATACATCTTTACACATAACTTAAAGGTAATTTTATACAATTTTTCTAGTGTTTTAACTTCAATCTGTCACATGACATCAGGTATGAGATTTTCCAATTATGGCACCATATTGGCACTCAAAAATTTTTGAATTTTGTAGCATTTCAGATTATCAGATTAAGAATGCTCAACCTGTACACACATACAGTAGAATATTATTCATTCTTTAAAAAAAGAAGGGAGTTGGTGTGGTGGTACACATCTATAATCCCAGTACTTGGGAAGCTGAGACAGGAGAATTGCATATTCAAGGCCAATGCACAGTAACTTAGTGAGACCCTGTTTCAAAATAAAATAGGGCTGGAGGTGTAGCTCAGTGGTAGAATACCCTTGGGTTTAAATCCACCCCCCATACCACACACATACACAAAAGGAAACTCTGCCTTATGTGACTACATGGATAAACTTGTAGATTACTCTACTAAAGGAAATAAACTAGCCACAGAAGAACAAATTTTGCATGATTCTATTTACAGGAATTATCTAAAATAATCAAATTTATAGAATCAAAGAGTAGAATGGTGGCTGCCATGGATTAGGGGGAGAGGGGAATGGAGAATTACTAATCAAGGGCCATAAAGTTTCAGATAAGCAAGGTAAATAAGTTCTTAGATATATGCTGGATGGCACTGTTAGTATTGTGTTGTGCACTTAAAGACTTGTCAGTAGGATAGATTTCTTGTTAATTGCATGGGCTGATGCTAAAGCATGGGACCAGCACGGTGGAGAGTGACAAATGAAAACCAGCTACGGTTGCCAGGATGCTAGTGTTGTAAGAGCAAATCCTGCACTGGGAAGGCAAAGGAGCCATTGAGCATGCGACTGCCGTATTTATCAGTAGGCACCACAGCCTGCCTCACACAATAACATGAAAGCAAGATTTGTGAATTATAAGGTTATTACTGGGATGCAAGTGGGTGGGCCACATGCCTCTGGACTGGAGGTGATTGATAGCTTCCTAAGTTCCTGTAGGGCTGGGTACTTAATGATGTTTATGTGGGAAACGCCATGGCAACCACATTTATTCTAAATAGGGAACACGTGTTAGCTCAGATTTTGAAATAGTACTTCATTTTGCCAAACATATTTTAAAATGCCCTTCCCATTCATAAAGAGTGTGACAGGGCAGTGATGTCAGCAGAAGGAAACGTGGCCACCAAACAGAAGTAATCGCAAAATACCCAGACCAGAGAGACATAGAGCTGCTTCATGTGGCCATTTCCAAGTAGAGCAGAGAGCCAGTATTTGGAGCACATATTAGAGAAAAGGAAAACCTCTTACTGACATAATCCAATACTTAGTACTTACAGGCTATTCTTGAGAAGTGCATAGGTCAAGAATAAGAAGTCTCTGTGATTAGTAATTAGGGCTCTGAAGCCCGAAGAAAACACCTCAGGGGAACAAGTCCATGCAAAACAGTGGATATGTCTCCCAGGAGGACAAACAAATGGTCAGCAGGCATGTGACAAAATACTTGATGTCACTTTTTTCAGAGAATCTAGTCTGAATGAAACTTCAGTCACCTTCACTAAATGTGACTTGACCAGGAGCAGCTGATAGCTGACTAAAATCGAGTGTATCTGCTCAGCTTGCTGCAAATAGTTTGGTATGGCATATCGTCCCAATGACCAAATTATCATTTCATAAGATCCCAAGCAAAGCACAAAGGTGTTTAATGAAGTGATATCGGGAGCATGAGGAAGACACTACCTGAATATTGTAAACAGTCTTCTGTCCCCTAAGCAAGCAACATGTCATCTGAATTTATTATGGAATTTATTTAATGCAGCTTGTTTTTAATCTGAGTTTGCTCAAATTAGAGTAATAGATAGTAAACATGTGCAAAGACAATGACTCCAAACTGCCAAGTGATATTTTTTTTTTTTTTTAGACAAAGTCTCACTTATTGCCCAGACTGGCCTCAAATTCCTGGCCTGACGTGTTCCTCCTCCTGCCTCAGGCTCATGAGTAGCTGGGATAAGAGGCATGTGCCATAACACCTGACATTTCAGTTCAACAGACATTTATGGAACTATGTGCGGGATGCTTTTGCTAAACTGGGATTATAAAGATGAAACAAATTCCTTGCTCCAAATGACAGGTGAGCCCAGAAGCAAAAAAAGCCATGTGCTGAAAGAGGTGCCATAATGGAAGTAGAAATCAGAGCACAGAGTGGGTGTGCATAGGCTCAGGGTCAACAATTCCAGAGACCTCACAGATGATGTCATGGGCTCGAAAGACACTACAAATAAGAAGTGTTCTGTTCAGCAGGACTCTTAGGCAGGAGATATCTTCTTGTTTTCTTCCATTACCAAGAATGAAAACTCTTCAGCCTTTGATATAGAATATTCATTGAAAGTCGGGGCATAGAGAGGTATAGATGTCAGGAATTAAACATATTATCTATAACACCAATGGAAGGCAAGGAGCCTGGCCACATAGCCCATATGGCCTGTGTTGGCAGAGTTGGCTCATTTTCAGTACTGCTAAAACAAGTCCTCGGATTCTGACCAAGGACCACTAGCTAGCAGTACATAAAGTTGTTAATGTGTCTCCTCCAGGTAGGCACAGTGTCCAGGTACAGTACAAAACACATAAAAGGTGTTCAGCATCTGAGTGCTGAGTGAATGAATAAATTAATTAATTAACTAATTAATTCTGTACCTAAAACACCATTCTTTCCCCCTCCCCCAAAATAATTAATATTCAATTTTATTTTATTTATTTAATGTGTGTGTTACCGAGGATTGAACCCAGGGACATTCTACCTCCAAGCTACATCTCCAGCCAAATAAAGAATATATTCTTTATTTTGAAACAGGGTCTCACTAAGTTGTGGAGGTCCTCACTAGGTAGCTGAGGCTGGCCGTGAACCTGTGATCCTCCTGTTTCAGCCTCCAAAGGACTGGAATTATAAGCATGAATCACCATACCCAGCTTAATATTCAGTTTTAAAAGCTTTTCAAAGAGAGAATTTGTCACAACTTCTAAGAATCAAGGCATTCTTCCATGGGGTGGATTCAAATGAAAGTTTACTGTTAATGTTAGCACATTTACTGATGGTGTGATCTCTGTTGGTTTAAAATTGCTCAGACTATGGCTTCAGTAAAGATTCCTAATTTTGAAGATACTTAAGTAACTACTTTTCTCTATTCTAACATAAAACTCTTCCTACAGAAAAAAATGCACAAGAGATAAATAATGGGACAGCTGTAAAAACTTTCTCTGGAGACATTTCAAACTTGCCGACCAAATCCTAGCCTGTCTTGAGCCCTATGTTGATCTGATATATAGGCAAAGCAAGAATAGCATAGGTAGTTGACTTCCTAAAAATCATATACTTAATAGACTCTTTATTCCATTGTCCCCTAAACAAAATTTTCTATCGCTTTTGGTACACACAAACATATAATGCTTAAAGACTGTCATCTTTCAATATTTTGTACAGGAACTAGTGTGAACTGAGATAAATAAAGGGTTAAAAAAAATAAGAGGAGAGTCGTGGATCCAGCTTTTTGAAAGAAGAAAAAAAGCAACAAAAAGGTGAAAAACGCTGAGAAAACTGGAATACAGCTGAGCAGAACCCAGAAGGCCGACCAGGGAGAGCAAAGAAGCCCGTCTCCGAGGCCTCGGCGCCACGCCACCAGGCAGAACCCGCCATTGAGCCGGCCCCCAGCGTGGAGTCTACTAAGAAAGAAATATACAACAACCCTCTGCGCCCCACCGGCCAGAGCTGGAGTGAGCGACTCCTGAACTCCTCATCCTAGCCAGGCGGCATTTCGAGGCACCTTCGACAGAGACCAGAACGCGTGGCACGACCAGCTTAAGCCCGCGCAGGACCATCCCAGCTCACCTCTCCTCACGGAGCCGGAGCAGAGACAACTGCACCCCAGGGCTTGGGTCAGGACTGCGGCAGGAACAGCTTCTCGATGGAAGGGGGGAGAAGCAAATCGGCCCAAGGGTGAGTGGGGAAACGGGCAGCTGGCTGGAGTCTGAGGAGCAGACCAGGGAGAACCGGGGAGTCGGCACGTGTGCAGCAGTAGCAGCCGCCATCTTGTCGGCCGCCCACAGCAGCAGAAATCTACCCAAAAGACCTGCAGAGGCCAAACCAGGTCTGTTCTTACAAACTTGCAGGGATTTTTATCTTGCTACTTGCTGACGTTGCTTGTTTTCTGGGGTTTTTTGCTTTGTTTTGTTCCGTTTTTACTCTGTTTTCACTTTGCATTGCTACAATTTATGTATGTTTGTTCGGAGGATTGGTAGCCCTTCAGCTTTTGCTAGATCCTAGAAGTCAACACCTGAAACCCACCAAAGACACCAATAGAGCAGGCAGAAGAAATTCCA
>PVLC010035958.1:5733-16149 GCA_004027655.1 Graphiurus murinus | reverse complement strand
CTTTATTTTTCCGCAGCTCAATTTATACAATGTTGTAAAACTGAGGCAGAGGAATGGGTTTACTCTGGTTATCTCTAAGGGTACATTCCTAAGGGAGGGGGAAGTACGTGCAGCTGGGCAGTTTCTGTAGTTAATCAAAGAAGGATATAAACTCACTATCTGTAAATTTAACCGGTTCTCAGGAAGGGAGCTTCAAAAGAAGATAATGGTGGGAAGGTATGAAAGATATGCAGGATGTTTGAGTAAGATAGAGTGGTCATTTGCACAGAAGTAAGCTGCTTCCAAGGAAGCAAAGGTCATGCAAGAAAATGTGGTTAGTTAGGAGATGGGGGAGAGCTCACAAAATGGCTTCAGTATGGCCAACGGTCTCTGACACTCACTGCTTTGGGCCTAGGATAATTTTATATTTATGTTATAACAGAAACATATTATTTATTGAAAAATACCAGTAAATTGAATTTATTTATTTATTTATTCATTCATTCATTCATTCATTTATTCCTTTATTTTGGTACTGGGGAGTGAACACAGAGGCATTCTATCTCGAGTTACACTCCAGCCCTTTTTTATTTATTTTTTTTGTTTTTGTATTTGTTTTGAAGTATGGACCCCTTAGGTTGCTGAGAGTCTCACTAAGTTGCTGAGTCTGGTCTCAAACTTTTGATCCTCCTGGGTCAGCCTCCCAAATACTGGAATTATAGGCATGCACGCCCACACCTGGCTTAATTTTTAAAATCTGAAAAATAGTTTAATATTTGGGAGATTAGAGACCTTAGATAAATTTTATTTATTCATTTCTGTATAGATAACAGTGAATGCCTGTAGTGGTAAGATGAGCACTAGTGAGGTGGACCTGAAGCCAAATAAACTTTCAAGTTCCTTGTATATGATCTGATATGAGCTTTAGCTATAGGAAAACAATGGAATATATTTGAAAAGGGTAGGAATTTTGAATTTGGACCCCCCAGATCAGAATTTGATCTGCACTACGTATTAGCAATCTTACTTTCAGCACTTCCCCTGATTCCAAGTTCCTTGTACCTAAAACTGAGATGATTAAATGTACTTAAGTCATGTTTCATTGTGTTCAGTAAATGAAATAAAATGTAAAAATGTAAATAAAATATAATAAAATTTCAAAGTATATCTTTTCTGGAATACTTTATTCCAGAAATATATTTATGTATTCCAAGGAAATATTTAAAAAAACATAAGTATTTTTGTAGTAGGAGGATGCTCAAACAGTTTATAATGGCAAAAAGAGAAAAACAACCAAAATACTAATTGATAAGGAATTAATTTAATAAACTATGATCCACTCATATGATGAAGTACTGTGCCAAATTTGAAAAAGAATGAGGCAGAGCCGGGCGTGGTGGCGCACGCTTGTAATCCCAGCATTCGGGAGGCTGAGACCGGAGGATCTGGGTTCGCGGCCAGCCTCAGCTACCTAGTGAGGCACTCTGCAACTTAGTGAGACTCAGTTTCAAATTAAAGAATAAAAAATAGGGCTGGGGGTATAGCTCGGAGGTAGAATGCCTCTGAGTTCAATCCCCAGTACCGTAGGAAAAAAAAAAAAAAAAAAAAAGAAAAAGAATGAGGCAGATATGTTCTTTTAGGCACATAGCATATTGGTTAAGAGTATAAAATGTACAGGCTAACTACCTGAGTTTGCATTCTACTGAGCCACCTACTAATGCATAACCTGTCTTAACCTGTCTGTGATTAATTTTCCTCCTTTATAAAATATGAACAATAGTAATAGCCAATAATGAATTGGCATGATGTACTTTGAACATTGATTGGCATATAGTAAGTGCTGCATAAGTGTTTTCTATCATCATTTATTGAGATTTGATTTTCAGATGAAACATATATAGGTTGTTCACTTTTATATTATTGTTAGTGCATTGTAATTATGCATCATAGGGAATTTCAAAGTAATACAAACATACATGCACACAGTACTTGGTATGTTTCCCCCAATATCCCACCCTTCTTTACCCTCCTCCCTCCTCATACATGTTAGTGAGATTGGTGGTGATGCCTTCATATATGGATGTAGTATTATTTGAACTGTTCCCTTCCTCAAACCTCTCATTTCCCTTCCTCACCTCCCTACCCCAATCCTCTTGCACTATTTTAGTGTTCTTTCTCCTCGTTTGTCTGAAGCTACATTTGTTTCCTTTTTTTTCTCTAGCTTCAACATATGAGAGAAAGCATATTACCCTTTCTGAGATTGGTTGATCTCAGCATAATGTTCTCTAGTTCCATCCATTTTCCTGAAAATGCCATAATTTTGTTGTTTTTTTATGGCTGGGTAAAATTCTATTTTGAATATATACCACATTTTCATTGTCCATTTATTTCTTGGTGGACACCTAGGTTGGGTCCATAATTTGGCTATTGTGAATTTTGCTGCAATAAGCATGGATATGCATATATCACTGTAGTATTCTGACTTTAAATTTTTGGGTAAGATACCCAGAAGTGGTATAGCTGGGTTATATGGTTTATGGAGGTTTCTCAAAAATTAGGAATATTGTTGCAGTTTTAGAAATGTTTTGACTATTTTGTCTGATTTAATTCTTTCTAAAAGTTTGTTGTATTTTTTTTACTGTATTCAATAAGGAATAGATATTTGACAAGGGGTGGACAATAGGAAATATGTCCAGGGAGCATTAAGTGACTCTTTACTCCAGAGTACCATGGACTCCATAAACATTTTCTTAGAGTAGATGTTCAGTTGACCTTTAGGAAGAGAAAAATATGGTTTATGCAGAAGTCACATTGCTAGGATAGAAACTATCCATGAAAAAAATCTCTGTGGGTAAGTTGCTTGATTTTATATTACCGTAATGAAATATGGGAACACATAAAGTCTACTGCAGTGTTCTGACCACAACTAGAAATGGACAGACAAATTTTCCATATTCTTAAAAGGGTCATGGCTGTTACTCTGGACTTTCTGGGCCTCTGACCTATGAATATACTCGACTCACAATGACACCAAATGTTACATTTCCTTTAAGGCCCAGGTTTATGGTTTTCAACAATATGACCTGATTTTACGTTTATAACAACAGACAATGCCGTGAATTAATTAGGGTGTTCCCCCATTTTATAGGTAAGGGAATGGACAATCCTGTTGAAAATTACTTGTGTTGATAAACACAAGCTTGTAAATAGTAAAACTAAGACTTCAGTCCTGATCATCTGAATTCAAATCCAGTGGTCTTTCTACTATACCATTAACTTGTTTGTTCGTTTGATTGGTGCAGTAAATTTTGTGAATTCCTGTCCTTGGTGGCACTCAAAGAAGTACAAAGCATCCCTTGCCCCTCATTTTCTGTAAATTTGGGGAGGCAAATAAAAATGGCTTAAAAGGGATCATTTATGATGATGGAAATGGTTATTATGAGCTCATGCTAGTTCATACAGACCTAATGGAGGTGATAACATATGCTGTCCTAGAAATAATTATGAGATTTGGAGTAATTATGAAGTTTGAGAAAATGTGGCAAGCAGCTGTACTAGTAGCAAAGATCTGGAGCACATTTTGACTAGCTGTCTGTTGAGAGGAATAGGAGGAGTGGAATCAAGTGGTTATGAGAGGACTTGTGGGCTAGAAATGTGAGCCTTATGATGTGCAGCTTCATAAGCCAGGCTGAGACTTTTGGCCATGACTTTCTGAGTAGAAGAAGTTACCAGAAGCTATTTAATAGATAAATAGAGAAGTTAAATGGAGAAAGTTTTAGGAACATCAGGTTGGAAGCAGTCTAAAATAAATTGGGTGAAGCTAAACTAAGGGAGGATAGATTCTTGTAAATGGGAAATTGATACTCCGGTTGTAACTGCATTTCACATGAACATTTTAAGCATTAAACCCACCACAGGGAAGGCAACATTTTGCCACAGAGAGATCATTTCCTTTTACCCCTCAGGTAACTCCAAGTGAAAGAATGCTCAACAGTAGAGGATGATGTATAAGCATACAGGGAAGAATTTCTAAGCATAACAAGGAATTGCCTTTCAAGTCTTCCTGTATTCCTAACATGTGTTCCCTATCTAAAATAACTGATATCTAGAAACCTCTCCTCTCTTCACAAAAAGTAATACTATATGACACATTCATGGACAGTTTGTTGAAGTAATGATGCTTTGAATTCACACTGAAGTTGAGCCATACCTTTTCTATTGCAAGAATGTGCATACATTTGGGTTGAGTGACAACAGGCCCAGAAATAGCTGAAATGATAGATAATTGATATTTATATAGTTGAGGCAAAAGGTCTTGGTACTTAATTGCAAATATTGACACTAAGGATATTCTCTCATTTAAATATTTTCTGTAGTGAAGGTATGTGTAGCAATAAGAGGTGCAAACAGAAGGGATTCAGAGCAGAGTTCCAAAGGAAGTGAAGGTTTAGACCAAGACTAATGGAAGAGAATACACTTCCATTTCTTCATTGCCTTACATGACACTGGTCAATATTTAACACAAAATACACACTGTAGTTATCCTAGTATCGTGGTTAATGGAGATAATAATGATTTTTCATCTGCATGCATATATGTTGTTTATCTTCGTAGATATTTTCTATGGTAAGTATAATTATCCTCAATGTGCATTCCACTATTTCCTCTCCCGATTCAATTCCAAGGTTGTGTATTTTAGGTAAATATTTCTCCCTAAAAGAAGAGTATCTAAGGGGAAACATTTTTTGGCACATAATTAAGGGAAGTTATAGACCAGTGATGATAACTGCCATGTAGTTAAGATAAAGACTTGTGAAGGAGAACCAACAAGTGACTGACTAGATCTTATGGTCAAGGGGAAAGAGACATTAAAATAAATTAGTGGACCTGGAGAGAAAGGTGGCACCCCTTAAACAATTGCAATGACTGATTGGATGACACATTTTGGAGGTTAAAACTTTATGTATGAAAGCTTAGATTTGAAATGTAATTGAGATACTCATGGAGAGATAGACTATAGGTAACCAGTTTGTGAAATTATTTATTTTTATTTTATTTTATTTTTTTGCAGTACTGGGGATTGAACTCAGGGGCATTCTACATCCAAGCTATACCCCCAGCCCTATTTTTTTACTCTTTATTTTGAAACCTAGTCTCAGTAAGTTGCGGAGTGCCTCACTAGGTAGCTGAGGCTGGCCGCGAACCCGGATCCTCCAGTCTCAGCCTCCCGAATGCTGGGATTACAAGCGTGCGCCACCGCGTCTGGCTTTAGTTTGTGAAATTATAACTTCGATAAGTGATAAAAAATAGAAATAACTATTTTTCCTCTCCAAGAACATGGGAGGTCTTTCCATCTTCTAAGATTTACTTCAATTTCTTTCTTCAGGGTTTTATAATTTTCATTGTAGAGGTCTTTTACCATCTTGGTTAGATTCATTCCTAAGTATTTTATTTTTTTGAGTTGTATGGTCAGTTATTTTGGATTATCAGTGAGAACAATGACTGAAATAACAATGTTTCAACTACTATATTGAATTGGAGTAATAGTGAGCATTTTTGTCTTGTGTCTGATTTTAGAAGAAATACATTAATTTTCCCCCATTCAGTAAGATATTAGCTTTGTATTTGTGTTATGTGCCTTTATGATGTTGAGGTAAGTTCCTTCTATCCCAAGTTTCTTCAGTATTTTAACATGAATAGGTATTGGATTTTGACAAATGCTTTTTCTACATCTATTGAGATGTTCATGTGATTTTTGTCCTTAGTTCTATTAATACAATGAATTACATGTACTCACTTGGGTATGTTGAACCAGCTTTGCATCCTTGGGATGAAACCAATATGAATGTGGTGCATAATCTTTTTGCTTTGTTTTGCATGTGAATTTGTAGTGTTTTATTAGTAAGTTTTGCATCTATGTTCATCAAGGGTATTTCTATAATTTTCTTTTCTTGAAGTGTATTTATTCAGTTTTTAGTATGAAGGTGACACTGCCTTCATAGGATTCGTTTGGGATTATTCCATCTCCTTCTATTTTTGAGGAGAGGAGCACTTGGGTTAGTTTGAACATACTACCAAAAGCAATTTACAGATTAAATGAAATTCCTATCAAAATACCAATGTCATTCTTCACAGAGCTAGGCAAATTATCCTAAAATTCATATGAAAGAATAAAAATCCAGAATAGACAAAGTAATTTTCAGCAATAATAACTATTTGAGTGGTATAACAATACCTGATTTCAAATTGTACTGTAGATATATATTTATAAAACTGCATGGTATTTGCACAAAATATACTCATAGACCAATGGAATAGAATAGAAGTTACAGAGACAAATTTACAGTTACAGCAAACATGTTTGAAGAAAATGCTGGAGATAAAAAAGCCTCTTAAACAAAGACTCTAGGGAAAACTGGATATCCATAAGTAGAAGAGTGACACTAGATTCTTATCTTTCATCCTGCATAAAAGTCAACTCAGGGTGGACCAAAGACATAAAAATTACATCAGAAACTTTGCAATTACTAAAACATAAGGCTAACTCTCCCACATATAGACAGTGGCAGATATGTCTTCAATAAGATCACTAAAGTTTAGCAAATAAAACCAAAGATCAATAATGGGTTGTAATAAAAAAGCTTCTGCACAGCAAAGGAAACTATCACGAGTGTGAAGAAAGAGCCTACAGAATAGGAGAAAATGTTTTCCAGTTATTCCTTAGAGGATTAATTTCATATATATATATGAAATGTTGGTGATATATATATGTATATGTATATATATATATACATATATATATAACCAAAAAATTAACCCAGTTAAAAATAGGCAATTGAACTGCATAGACATTTTTCAAAAGAAAAAAGATAAATGTCCAAAAAATATATGAAAGAATGTTTGATATCATAAACTACAAGGATATTCTAGCTGACCCCAGTTAGACTGGCAACTATCAAGAGTAAAAACAGTAAATTCTGGTGAGGATGTGATGAAAAAAGAACACTTACACACTCTTAGTGGGACTGTAAATTAGTACAGACCCTATGGAGATCAGGATGGAGGCTCCTCAAAAGAATAAGAACGGAACCACTGCATGACCCAGTTATATTACTCTTCAGTATCTTTATAAAATAATTAAATTTAGAATAGTATAGTAACACATGCAAACCCGTGTTTATAGCAGCACAATTCACAATAACTAAATTATGGAACCAATCTAGGTGCCCATCAATAGATGAATGAATAAAGAAAATATGGAATATACACACAAAGGAATTTTACTCAGCCAAGAAGAAGAGCAAAATTATGTAATTTGTGGAAAAATGGATAGATATAGAGAATATTATGCTGAGTGAAATCAACCAGTCTTAGAACGTCAAGGGTCTTATTTTTCTCTCAAATGTGGAAGCTAGAGAGAAAATAGGAAACATAAGGGACTTCAAGATAATAAAGAGTAAGAACAATAGAATAGTGGGCAGGGGTTGGTGAAAAAGGAGGGGAAAAAGGAGGTTTCAGAAAGGAAACAAGCCAAATAAGATTATGTAAAATCAGCACTGACAACCTTACTAGTAGGTACAGGGAGGAAGGAAAGGGTTAGTGGGATAGGGTTAGGAGAGATCCACAACAAGAGATGTTATGTATATATACATGAATGTATCACTTTGACTCCCACTACAATGTATAATTATATTCCACCAATACATTTCTAAAAATAAAGATAAAAACACAGACGCGAGAAATAACAATTTAAGAGGTATCAGAATAAGTTTAGTGGAGGTTGTTGGGAGTACAGGAAAATGAAAAGTGAAGGCTAAAAAGCCTAGGCCTAATACTCATAATGGAAAGAAAGAAACAATAAAATGTAGAGTAACTGTAGACAAGGGCAAGAGGTAAGATTACTTACTATATTCAACAAAAATTCAGGAGGCATAATTATATTTGAATTTCAGACAATGGGAATTTTAGTGTATATATCCTCCAAATATTGTGTGGAATTTATAATAAGAAAATCTACTATTTATTTGAAATTAAAACTTAACAATTTAACTAGACCTCCTGTATTTTATCTGGGATACCATATCATTTTGACATGGTAACTAATATATGTCAAAATCTACAGCCATGTGACAGAGACACAAGAAACATTTATTTCTAAGTCTCTTTCTGTATTTTAAGACTAATTTTTCAGTTTGTTTACTTTGCTAGAAAAATGTACTGAAGATTTCATTTTTATATTCTGCATTTTGAATGATTTAGGAATGGAATAGTCATATGCAAACTTTGAGCAGATAAACAGATCTTTCTTACAAATAGTTTCCCATTATTAATTATAGAACTTTGACAGAATGCAGATTTACTTATTAGAATAAAGGTTTATATTCTGTAGTGTATTTTATTTCATAGAAGTATCATTTAAATTGGTTGCACTATTTATTCCAAGTAAAACCATGTTTCTAAAATGAAATAGTAAGTTAGCAGTGCTAACCATCAGAGTGAGAAACAGTTCAAGTATGTGAAGATTCTTTTTTAACTAAAGTAATTTGAAATTTTGATTTCAAAGTATTGGTTTTAATTATGCTTTGTCATTGAAAATTAGATATATTAGATTCATACTTAGTAATGCATATTTTTGTTCACCAGAGCAGTCATCATAAAAATGATAAGAGAAAATTTCAAGGAGTTTATGTTGATATTTATTTATTTATTTACTTACTTATTTATTGTGGTATTGGGAATTCAATCTAGAGGCATTCTAACTCTGAGCTACATACCCAGACCGGTTTTATTTCTTCTTCTACTTTTTTATTTGCAGTACTGAGGATTGAACCCAGGGGCATTCTACCTCCAAGCTACACCCTACATATTTTTTATTCTTTATTTTGAAACAGGGTCTCACTAAGCTGTGGAGGACCTCACTGAGGTAGCTGAGGCTAGCCACGAACCTGCATCCTTTGGTTTCAGCCTACCAAGTACTGTGATTACAAGCGTGCACCACCATGCCCGGCATCGATTTTATTCTTTATTTGGAAACAGGGTCTCACTAAGTTGCTGAGAACCTCCCTAAATTTCTGAGGTTGTCCTTGAACCTATAATCCTCCAGTCTCAGCCTCTTAAGTACTATGACTACAAGCATGTACCACCACACCCTAATTTTGATCATTATTTAATTTGAAAGGCCAAATATATTTTGCAGTTTAATAAAATTATACTCAAATTATATCTATTTTTCTAAACCAGTTATTGCCTCATTTACTATAGCTGCAATTAGTAAGGTGATAAATATTATCCTTGATATTCTATGAAATAAAGTTCATAATATTGTCTTCAGAAATTTATGTATAGATTAATGTAGTTTTTAATTTCAGAGGTTAGATATAAATGTTAAACACTCCATAATGATACCTGACGTGGAGAATATTCTGGAACTGAGATGAAACATATAACACATTCATAAGTGAATGATGAACTGATAGTAAGTATTTATTTGTAACACAGATATACTTTAGATTAAAAGCCTATTTCAAACAAATTGAAGCTTACAGAGAATTTAGAAATGCACTTAAGGCATCCAGACTTCCCAAATGGAGGGTAGACATATCTGAAATAATGCTAAGATTTTTTAGAGATGAGTCATTTTAATGACAGTAGAGGCTTATTGGTTATTTTACTATTTTAATTGTTTTCTTATGGAGACTATTTTGCCTATTTGAACCTTCATTTTCATATCTGTAATATGGCAATAACATCTCCCTCTAATTTTTATTATTGTTATTAAATGAAAGAATAAATATGAATGTATGCATCAGTCTCATTTGTATAAAATGAATTCATTTGGTAGCACCTATTAGTATTTCTGTTATTATTATTATTATTATTTTTACCTGGTGTTACTTTCCATTAATTCAAACTCAAGACTATAGAAATATAACATTGAGCCTATGAAAAATCAGCAACAGAAGAGAAAATGATCGAAGTATTAAAGGCTTTAAGAATGTGTTTCTCCTGAAAAATATTTAATATATAAAGAAAAAAAATGTTGTTGGGAAAACTGTTTATCCATTTGTGTAAGAGTGTAACTAAACCCAAACCTCTCACCCTGTACAAGTATCAACTCAAGATGTATCAAAGACTCAGAAATTAAACCAGAAACTTTGCAATTGGTATACTAGTGCATAGGACCAACCATCCAACATATAGACACTGGTAGAAACTTCCTCAATAAGACCCAAAAAGCTCAGAAAATTAAAATGAGAGTTAATAAGTGGAATGGCATTAAATTAAAAAGCTTCTGTGAAGCAAAGGAAACCATGAAGTATCTAAAGACAGAGCCTATAGGGTGGGAGAAGATCTTTTCTAGCTACTTTCCTGATAACAGACTAATAACTAGAATATAAAAAGAGTTTAAAAATTTAACAGTAAAAAAAAAAAAAAAAA
>PVLC010035957.1:0-16055 GCA_004027655.1 Graphiurus murinus | reverse complement strand
TGCTTCTGGCCAATCAGGACTTGACTCGTATCTGAGCTCCAATTGGTCAGGAAAGCTAGCCTGCACATAAGCTGACATTGCTGTTTTACCACAACGCCTTATTAGGAGTTGTTTACTGCACTGAGGTACTTTACTGCACTGAGGTACTTTACTGCAGTCGCCATCTTTTAGGCGCAGCAGCTTCACCGCTCCCAACATGAGGCCACATGCTGTGCTTCATCATTACTTCACATTTTTGTGTCTCTACCTGGATTCTGAGCTCCTGACTGCCAAGGTGCCAGGATCATTCATTTTTATCTTCAGCATCCAATATAGTAAATTCTTTTTTTTTAATTGGTGCATTGTAGTCATACATCTTTGTTAGGTACAAGCTGGTAGAGGCATATATGGACACATTTCTCATTTAACCCTTCACCAATTCCCACCCTATTCCCTCCCCCTCCTTCCTTCTCAAATTCAGTTTATTGATTGACTTTGATATGATTGTGAAAGTACATCATGTGCATTAGGGTATTTCCCTCCCCCACCCATTGCCTTCAGTTAAGTCACCTTCTTTGCTCATCTACGGTTTTTCCTTCTTCATCTAGAGTCCCTCTTATGTCCCACTTTCTCCCTAGCTTCCGCTTATTCAGGAGAGCACATGATTTTTTACTTTTTATGACTGACTAACCTCACTTAGCATAATGTTTTCCAGTTTCATCCATTTCCCTGCAAATAACATGATTTTGTTCTTCTTTATGGCTGAATAAAATTCCATTGTGTACTTATCCCATAGTTTTGTAATCCATTCATCTGTTGACGGACATCTTGGCTGGTTCCATAATTCGGCAATTGTAAATTGTGCAGCTATATACATAGATACACATGCATCATTCTGATAGATTTGTTTCCATTCTTTTGGGTAGACACCCAGAAGTGGATATTGTCTTTACTTTGAAACAGGGTCTCACTAAGTTGTGCAGGGCCTCACTAAGTAGCTGAGGCTGGCTGCAAACCCTGATCCTCCAGTCTCAGCCTCCCAAGTACTGGGATTACAAGTACGCACCACCACGCCCAGTGAGAGATGATTTTTAGTTCTTATCACTTTTAGTTTTGACTTCTGTTTGAGGTAGTTTGTTCTTCTTTGTTTAGTTGTTTGCTTCCTGGAAATTATTGTTTCTCTGGTTCTGATGTTTGCTTGTTAGTTCTTCTTTGTAGCTAATCTCTGAGTATTTTTTCTAGTGCTGGTTTAGAGACATAACTTCTTTCAGTTTCTGTTTGTCATGGAAGGTTTTTATTTCCCAGCCAATTTTGAGAGATGGTGGGGGATCTTGGTTGCAAGTTATTTTCTTGCAGAGTTTGGAATATGTTGCTCCGGTCCCTCCTGGCTTTTATGACTTGGTTTGGGAGGTCTGGAGTGATTCTAAGTGCTTTCCTTCTAAATATCACTTGGCTTTTTATTTTGTTGCCCTTAAGTTTATCTCCCTAGCCTCTACATTAGTCGATTTGATATTATATGGCATGGTGAACCTCTTCTTTGATGGTGTCTAGAGGGGGTTCAATATGTTTCCTGTACCTGTGTCAACTTCTCTTTCTATGTTTGGAAATTATCTGATATTACTTCTTTGAAAGATGATTTATTCCATTAGTTTCAACTTTTAACCCCTGTTCTATGCCTATTATTCTTACATTAGCTCTTTTAAAATTGGCCCAGATCTCATAGATGTCCAATTCATACTGTTGAATTTTTTTTTCTAAGTTATGTACTATGGATTCATTTTTGGAATGATCATCTTCTAAGAGTGATATTCTATTTTCCATGTGGTCTAATCTATTGTTAGTAGTTTGTATTGATGTCTTCACTTCAATTATTGCATCTTTCATGTCCTTTACTTCCTTCAAGGCTTCTCTATGATTCCTGTTCAGGGTGTCAGATTCTTTGCTTATTTGTTCCTTTATTTCTTTCCAGCTGTCTCTGCATTCTTTCCAGAAATCTTGTATCATTTCTACTATTAAAGATCTGAATTGTTCTGGTAATCTCTGCCATTCTGTGTCAGTGAGTTCTGTTATTGTGGGATTGTGGTGGCTCATTGTTTCTTTACTGTTTTTCCTTCCCATGTTTTCCCTGTTCTTAAGTTTATGTCTTTGCTGCTCTTGTAAGCTTTCTCTCAATTTATAGGTTTCTTATTTTTATTTTATCTCTGTGAATAGTATCTTGTACTGAGTTGCAATTACTCTAGTGCTTCTTCTGCACACTGTAATGGTGTCATTGGTGGATTTTAGGTGTTGACTTCTAGGGTTCGTTTGTTGCTTTTGTTAAGGGGGTTCATCTCAGAGGTATGAATAGGACAGTTTGTGGTCTCTGCATTTTTAGACCTTGATGTGGGATGTGTTGAACTATTCCTTCTATCAGCAGAGGTGAGTTTATCCTTGGTGTCTGGCAGTCCTTTCTGGTGGTTCACCTTGCTGCTCCAATCTCTGCAGTAGGGATTTAGAGGTGTCTGCTGGTATATACAAGGACAACTTGTGTTCAGTGGTGAAGGTTGGGTGGGGGGGGGGAGCCACAGTGATAAATGCAAGCATAGGGCAAAATAGAGGGTATAGTCCAATGGAATAAGATTTTGAGTGTGTTAAGGTGATATATGCTAAAGATTAGAGATAGTGGATATACGGGTGGATTCTGGTAGCCAATGTAGAATATTTAGGTTTAGTGGTATGAAATGGTCTTGATATGAGACAAGGAAAAAAAGGAAAAAGGAAAAGGAAAGAGAAAAAGGTGTTTAGGAGAATATAGATAGGAGAGAGAAAGGGAAGGAAGCTTGTAAAAGGTATGAAGAAGAGAGCCAACAACTGAGCAAAAAATAAAGCAACCAACCATCCAAACAAACATAAATACAACAAAGCAATACAAAATGAAAACAGAGTAAAAAATTAAAAAGAAGCAAAAATAAAAACAAAACCCTGCAAGTATATAAGTACAGAGCCGAGTTGGCCTCTGCAGTCCTTTCAGATCTGCATGGATATTTTCAGCTTTTAAATGTCTGCTCACTACATTAGATTTTCAAGCATGTTTCGAGCATTCTCATTTGCTCTCTCCTTCAGTGCAAGCAGAGTTCTGCTGGTGCCTCTTCCACTGCAAGCTTATGTTTCTGAAGTCTCCACAGGGCCTGTCCTTTCTCTGCTCTTTGTCTATCTAGGCAGCAGGCTTCACTGGATCTGTACCCAATGTAAGCCAAAGGCTCCACACTTTTCACAGGCCCTGTCTTCGTCTTCCTCCCTCTCTCTGCCTTTCCTGGTGGCAGGTGTGTAGTCTAAATGCTGGGCATTTTCCAGGGGGCCTGTAAGGTCTCTGTGCCCTGTGTGCTCTGGGTCCTTCCCACATTTCTGTTCCTATCCAATCTTTAGAATGGCAGGCAACCGAGTCAGTCCTTTGCCATAAGTGCAGGTGCGCAGTTAACTTACAGTTGAGTGCTGCTCTGGCTCTGGAGGGAGAGGTAAGCTGGGGTGACCCTGCAGCTGGCTTAAGCTGGTTGTCCCAGGTGTTCCAGTCACTGTTGATCATGCCAGAATATGCTGCCTGATTAAGGTGTGGAGTTCTGGAGTCACTTACCCCACATCTGGTTGCTGGGTAAGCAGGAGGTCATTAGATGACTCAGTGCTAGTAGACCCTGCTCTGGACAGCTGGCTCAATGACGGCCACCAATCTGCAGTAAGGGCTGTTACCACACTCTGGCTCCTTCACACTCCCTGGCCTGCTTTCTGGTTCTCTTCAGCTGCGCTTCAATTTTTGTTACTTTGTTCACTTTTTTCCTGCTTTTTTACTTCCATCAAGAAGCAGCTTTTTATTATTAGTATTAATTGGTGCATTGTAATCATACATCTTTGTTAGGTACAAGCTGATAAAGGCATACATGCACACATTTGTAATTTAACCCCATCCCCAATTCCCACCCCACTCCCTCGCTCTCCCTCCTTTTTAAGTTCAGTTTAGTGAGTGACCTCGATATAATTATGTAAGTACATCATGTGCATTAGGGTGTCCCGCCCACCCCTATCCATCACCTTCAGTTAAGTCAACTTATTTGTTTATCTAGAGTTTCTCCTTTTTCATCTGGAGTCCCTCTTATGCCCCATTTTCTCCCTAGCATCCGCATATTAGGGAGAACATATGCTTTTTTACTCTTTGTGACTGACTAATCTCACTTAACATAATGTTTTCCAGTTGCATCCATTTCCTTGCAAATAAAATGATTTTGTTCTTCTATATGGCTGAGTAAAATTCCATTGTGTACATAGCCCACAGTTTTGTAATCCATTCATCTGAGGGTTCCCACTAAAAACAGGAACAAGATAAGGATGTCCATTATCATCTCTTCTGTTCAATATAGTACTTGAGACTCTAGCCAGAGCAATAAGGCAAGAGAAGGAAATCAAAGGGGTAAAAATAGGGAAAGAAGAACTAAAACTATCCCTTTTTGTAGATGACATGATACTATATTTAGAAGACCCATCAAACTCAACCAAAAAACTTATAGAATTGATCAACAAATTCATTAAAGTGTCCGGATACAAAATCAATCTTAAAAAATCAGAAGCTTTCCTGTATCCCAACCACAAATCCACTGAAAAAGAAATCCAGAATACAATTCCACTCACAATATCACCCCCAAAAATAAAATACTTAGGAGTAAACCTGACCAAGGAGGTAAAAGACCTCTATAAGGAAAACTATAAAAGGTTGAAAAAGAAATTGGTGAAGATGTTAGAAGATGGAAAGATCTTCCATGCTCTTGGATAGGCAGAAGAAATATCATCAAAATGGCCATCCTCCCAAAAATGATCTACAGATTCAATGCAATACCCATGAAATTACCAAGGTCACTCCTCACAGACATAGAAAAATCAGTCCTTAAATTCATTTGGAACAACAAAATTCCCAGAATAGCCAAAGAAGTTCTTACCAATAAGAACCATGCAGGAGGTATCACAATACCTGAATTCAAACTCTACTACAAAGCCACAGTAATAAAAACAGCATGGTATTGGCACAAAAACAGAAACAGACCAATGAAGCAGAATAGAAGATTCAGAAGAAGTGGCTTTTAAGGCAGTTTTTATTCGAGCTCTACAGCGCCTGAGGAGAGGTGTTTCACTCAGACACCATCTTGGGCTCCTCCTAGTAAATTCTTAGTAAACGCCACTAAATGATTCAGGAGGGAATTCATTTTTTTATTTTTTTTCTTTTTCAGATAATATGCAGTTTAGCTTCTTTCTGTTTTGAGGCTTCCTGATGTTTTAATTTGCCTAGGTGTATTAATTTCAAAAAGAAAGGACATAATTGTGTAGCTTCATGTTTCTCATCCCAGATGCCCTCGTTTCAATACAGTATTATACTCAATGTTAATTTAACGACAATAGTCCAACTTAACCTGCATATTATCTGAAAAAGGAAAAAATAATTAAAAAATAAATCAGAAAAAAGAAATGTTAATAGTCCAAGGAAAATAATACTTTCTCCAAACAGGAACATATTTTTTAAAGATTAGGATTAAAACTCACATCCCCAGCCCTTCTTCCAATTTGTAAAATGAAATTAGCCATCATCCTTAAAATGTGTAAATAAAAATATATAAGCTGTGTTTGAGAGATAAATGCTTTTCTTCCCCCTGTGGTTGTGAGGATACCATATTTCTGGTTCATTATTTTGACAGGTGTCACTTGGAATGAGCTGCTGAGAGGCCTGGCATGATTGGACAGCTCCTTGACAGGACACTGTCTCATATGTGCAGTTCCAGAGCAAACCAGCTTCAGAATCTCTCTTAACGAATTCCAAGTCAGAACAATTTGAGGCAGTCATGTCACTTTAGATTACTCTGTCTTGCAAGCCTACAAACACATCATGGGTTCTCTGTCAGCTCTCTATAGACATGCCTCACGATTAACCTCAAATTTTAGAGAGTGAAGGAAGTGAATTTACTAAATTTCAGAGCAAAAGTATTCTTCATGGGATCACGGAATTCCTCGAATCCAAATGCAATCTCTTCTATGTGCTAACTACTGAATTTAATGCACTTGATTATGTGAGCTTGTGTTTCTTCATCTGATAAATGCAGATGGTAATAGATAGAAGCGATAGAATCTATCGCTTCAATCTGAAAAATGGAAATGGGGATGAAATGAGAGAATCCATGTAAAGTTCTTACAATGCTGCCTGGTCTATAAGTAGGGTTCAGTCATGTCAACTATCACTATTCCAAAGACTTCTTTGCCCTGTGGCAATTGGGGATAATGACCTCTGCAGTCATTTGAAGAGTCATATTACAGGTAAGCCCATTGCTGCTTAGCCATAAAATATAAAACATCTACATCCCAGTAGAGCCCCAGGCAATCCTGAGGGAATAAAAACAAATGTGCACTGAAGTTTTTTTTTATCCTTAGCATTCTTCATTTTATTTCATTAAACATTTATAGGAATATCTCTTTTTATAACCAAAGTAAAATACGTTGCTTATGGAAATTTGTCAGACACAAAAAACCTTGAGTGTACACCCAACTAACAGTAATCCCATTATCCAAATATAAATGCACAAAACACAAAGGTGTTTATTCTTGCATTATTTTATGAATGCGTAAGATGTATGAAAAGCAAAATGTAATTAAGACTATGTTGTCCTTATTTTTACTTTTCATTTAGTATTACTTTGTAAAGATTTTCTAATATCTTCCAATAGTCTTTTAAAACTCTAGCTACACAAGTTTATCTAAATCGTCTCTTATTATTTGTTCTTTCTCATTTAACCTATTATGAATTGTCTTATACTGAACTTGCTTTCACACTTTCTAATATATAGAATTAATGGTTCCTAGAGTATTTTATATACTTTTTATAAGTAAAGGTAAATTCATCTCTGTATTTTAAAAGTTTATATTCCTTCTCATCTCTGCTAGTACTAGATAACAAAATGTAAAAAAAAAGAAAAAGAAAAAAGAAACTTTATTTGTTGTTTTAGTTTTCATTTTTTAGGCCTTTTGCTACAGGATACTTCATTAATGCATTTTGACTTAAAATATCTATTTAGGCCTATTTTGTGCCAAACATGGCTAGTAAAATATTTCACTAGTTAATTTATTTAAAAATATTGATTTCTAATTTTTGTTACATAATTTTTATTACAATGATTGCCTTTTTTCCTGAATGGTTTGAAAAATTTCCGAATGTGGAACACCACCCATGTCCCCATTATATGGCCTAATGCCATTATTTTTCCAGGTTTGTGTGCTTTTTAATAAAATTTGTTCAAACATTGTTATTTTTAATTTTACAAAGTATATGCATAGTATTAGAAAGTTAACATCATCCAAAAAGCTAAACAGCACAAGGCAAAAGTTCCCTGGATTTTCTTCTCCCTTAGCTTTCCACTAGAAAACATGCATTGTAAAAATGCATTGTACAGGTTTATTTCTGTCATTTATACCAGTGAGATCATAATACACATGTCAACTTTCAATATTTTCCATTAAATATTATTATGTGATTTCTCCCCACCTCAAGAAATGTAGCTCTCCTTTTCTTTATAATGCCTGCATTGCAATATAGACCTACATCCTACAATGTTTAATCAATCCTTTAACAATGACTATTAGGTTGTTTCTAGTTTTTTACTATAATAAGCAACATTATCATAAACTTCCCAGTACATTTATTTCTCCATACTGATTGCTTTGTTTTTGAGCATGTAATTAAAATAACCCACTGAGACTTTGAGTACAGTTAAAATTGATTACTAGCATTTAAAATTTTGATGTTAAAGACTTTTGCTTATCAAAATGCTGGTATAATCTCACATGTTTTAGATCTGTCAGTAAACTATACATAGTCCTCTCTTTATAAGTTCTACTAATATCATATATCCAAGGTATTGGTGGGGACAAATTTTCTATTTCTCAACCAATTGTAAAAGCCACATATATTTTATTATATTATATGAATATGAATATTAATTTATTAATAGTAAGCACATTGAAATTATTAAGTACATTCATTGTTATATTAAGAAATAATAGTAATTAAAACATTGGGACCAATCTTTTTTAATTCCTAAGAAAAATTCATTTCATTCATTTATTTTTACCTTTTGAGAGTCAATAAACCTTATGCTATATGTTTCATTCCTATATGTTTCATTCACTTATTCTTCCACAAGGAGACATCCAGCTAGGTCTTGTAGTCATGAGAAATCTATGCATGTGGATTCTTTCTATTACGCTCACTCTCCTGGATGCTGCCAGAATTTTCTTGATTCTTTTGCATGAGAGTTTACTACTATACTATACAATAACTACATAAAAGATTGAGCACCCTGGAGAAAGCTATGTGTATGTGTGAATGGATCAATAACAGAACTTGGTTATTTCATGCTTTCTCAGCTGGACGTGATAAAGCTGCAGTCCAGAAGGAAGTTTTCACTGTTATGTTTTCTCTGGCAGTCTCAGCTCAGAGCACATTGAGGCTAAACTTGCCACTATTTCTGGCTCTAAAACCTCTGTGACAAGCTAAACTTCAGTTGCCTACATGCATTTTCTTAGCATGACAGTTTTTGCCTCTGGAAGCACAAATATAGATGCTGTGAAATAGGGAATGAACTCTTCCATAAAGTGTTTTCAATGGCTCATCTGATTCATGAGTTATCTTGGTCATTAGCCCTTTCCCTACAATTTAAGGACTTTTTGTATATTTCTTTCTCATTTCCTCTATGTGACACCACCCAACATGCTTTCTTAGAAAATAAACTTACCCAAATCATTTCATCATTGTTATATTTAATAGAATAATAATAGAAGCCATAAAATCCTGTTCCAGGATTTCTAGGAATGGATATGATTTCTTTGTGATAGCATGGAGCATCACTCTAAAATTTGAAGTATCAGACTGTGGGTTGAAATGCTTCATTTGAGCCAAATGGACAAAGATATTGTAGTAAGCTTTAAAAATAAAATCTTCAACATGGTTGTTCTCTATTCTCATTGAATTTATAATCTAAGTGGGAAATAGTGATAAGAAACCAATAAAATAAGTGATAAGACAGGACAAGTTTACAGCGCAGTAAGAGCATAGCATAAATGAGTTGCACATAACTCAGGTTATTCACATCAGAAGCAGTTTCACAAATTCAGACCTCATGAACTGAAGGTAGTCAAACTGACTGGAGTAAGGGTCTGCAGAAGGATGCTATAAGCAAGCCTTGCAAGGTCCTCCCTCAGGACCCTGAAACTAAAGTATGGTAGTCCTTCCTTCATCTGGAAAAGTCAGATATAATTAGTAGCATACTACTCTGAATCTGGGACCATTTCATCATAAGAAAAAATATATTGGTCTCTTAAGTTTTTATTATTTTTCTCTTTTCAGTTGTATTCATTTTATGTGATTCTGAACTCTGCTGAAATTCTAAATGCATGTCATAAATTCCTAGACACATTAATCACAGTTACTTTAAAGTCAATCAGTGTATTTTATGGATATGCTTCTATTGTCCTTTATTTTCTTTTGAATTTTGGTCACTTGTTTTCTTCTGATGTGTCAGGTAATTTTCTAATAAATGCTGGACTTCATGTTTATCTTTGTCTAGAAAGGTTGTATTTTGTTTCTGGCAGACAATTTAGCTACTAATAAGTATATAGCTGGGATTAAACTAACTCAAAACTTGGTTATCTTCTTAGTGAGAGCTAGTATATTTCTAGTTTAACTGCATTCCAATAGCAAGGTCCTTTGTTTTCTCTAACTGAAATCTTATACTGTTTGTCAGGGTCCCTCTCAGCTGGCCTTCCCAAATCTCCAATTTTTGCCTTCTCTACTCTGTGAGAATGCCAAGAACTCTGTTAGCATTTCAGTGTCTGGGTTGCCACTTATAAATTGGCAGATATTGTAAAAGAGAAATTAGGTGAATATCAGGTTCAACTTAATGCACAGTTTGTTTTCAAACATACAAATTTTACTATCCAATTTTTGGGTTTTCTCAGTGATACGGTGTAACTGTTGGAAGGAAAAATAATAATCTCTTACCCCTTTACTTAACATTGGTTCAGTTAAGTTCTAAACTATTGCCTTTTTATAGGGACTTTTATAGGATTATACATTATGTTTGCTCAAGTTGCTGAATTGAATTCTACTATGTTCACATCCCATATATCAACTTGTCAATGTGAGATATAAAAAACAAAGACTGAATGGATGGAGAAATCCTCATCTTGCATTTATTCCAGTATTTTTATCTCAAATTAGGAGGACATATACTATCACACTACTACTTTCTGCATGAAAACAGGACTAAAATTTCCAAGAATAACAAATTTTAAAAATTCAAATGATATGTTCTTTTCCATTAAATAGCATGCCTTTGACTAAGTATGTTTTCCACTGTAGTTTCTCCAGTTTCTGGTACAGAGCAAGTACAGAAGAGTGTCAGTAAACACATCTTGAGTGAAATAAACTAATGACTAAGTGGGCTACAGTCATGTTAAGTTACTCTGCCCATACAGCATTCACTAATTGGTTTTATAAAGATAGCTAATCCAACAGTGGAAAAATGTGGTGTTACTTTAACAACTTTCCAGTTTGGTACACTATCAAAATAGAAATGCCTTTAAAACTCAATTTGATATATTTGAGCAGAGGTTTTATGTAAAACTTTTGCTCTGTATTAAAATTCTAAACACTTCTTAGTGTAGCTTTAATTCCTATATCCAATTCTACTGGTGACATCTCCCTCCCACTTGAAATTCCTTCTCATCAGCATTAAGCAGTGGATAGTTCACTGGACAGGGAGCTGAGTGAGCTGGTTTTAATTCTCAACTTTGCCACTTCAGGTTGTGTGCCACAGGAGAACCTGACTTATGTTTGTACACCTATTTCATATTTCTGCTCTGGGCTCCATAATACAACAGGATTGCTGTGAGTATTTTTGTGATTGTTTTTCCCCTAGAGTATATCATACCATAGGCACCTGTTAAATACTAGTTCTTTTCCTTAGTGCAAATAAATGAATATTTTAAATTTATTTTTAACAAATTAATGTTAGTCTATGGAGAAAGTAAAGCTCTGTAATGTAAAAGATGGGCCTCTTTCTATTATATTTATAGCGAGAAAAACATATAATATTCAGTTCTTTCAATAACAATAAATGTGTTTGCTCCGTTACTAAATATTTTAATGACATCCTTGGCTGCTTCACGGTTTCCTGATACACACTATACTCCCATTTCTTCCAAAAATGCCATGATACTCCAGCATCATAGACATGTCCTTTCACCCTGTAACACAAGTAAACTGCTCTCCTCCCTGTAAATAATAAAACCCCACAAAAAATAAAACACTTCACAGATATGGAATTATTATGAGATCCTGAGATAATCAGCTATTCCTTAGACCTCTCCACACATCGAGGTAGATATAATTATTCCCAACCCTGACCAGAGCAGAAATATGACCGATGCCTTCCTTCAGCAATATGAAAGATCACCACTGCTACCTCCCCATCCCACCCTGCTTCCCACCCTGCTGTCTATCATCTCTCCAAAGGCCATCACTCTATATCCAAAAAATGAAATATGGAAGGGTGAGTTCTACTTTATCAATGCCTTTATTAAGTTCTGCAAGGTCTTGAAATGTTTTCACTATATACCACACATCCTTCCTCTCCATTCTTTACACGTACTTTTTAAAATTTTTTTTTCTTGCAGTACTGGGATGGAACCCACCCTTTGCAGAGTTTAGACAAGTACTCTACCACTGAGCTACATCCCCAGCACTCCTTCACAAATCCTTAAATTTTCCATTCATATACATGTAACCATGGAAAAGGATGTTGATGCTGACCTGGACTAGATTCCTAGAGTGAGCACTTGGGGATACTCTCTAGACTTTAAATGCATATCAATTTGTGGCAGGTTCTCAGGATATCAAGACCCAAGGGTAAAACACCAAAACCAAGAATTAAAAGAAACTATTAGGTCTGTTTTCCCTCCACAGGTCTAAGTCATTCACTATTGAAGGTAAGGAATTTTTAGATTATGAGGAAAATGGTTCTTAACATTTCTAAATAAGAATTCCTTTGAAAATCAGAATGTCCATGACTCCTTTAATAAAGATAATGTACAGTTACCAAGACAAGAGCTGTAGCAGATTTAGAGTCATCACCTCATTACTTTATTTTTATTAAATTTATTTTTAACTAATACCTCAAAATGTAAAAATTGGTACATATTTTTATACTATACCATGCAATGCTGTGAAATGTGTATATTGTGTAATGTTTACATCAGGTTAAACATAGCTATGTTCTCAAACATTATCAATTCCTTATGGTAAAAATATTCAAAATCCTTTCATTACTCTATTTTTAAAATTAAAACACAAGGGCTAGAGAGAAATCCCAGAGGACAACATGGTCTGTTGGCTGGCCACTGACCTTGGGGTCAAGTAGACAAGGATTCAGTTTCTAGAACAATATCTTAGCAGCTAAGTGACTTATCCTAGTCATTCTTAAAAAGAAGGAAACTGGACTCAAAAACTTTAAGTAATTTACCAAGGTTTTCAGGGACTAATTATAAATCCATATCTGACAGATTACAAATCCATATTCTTTCTGGTGTGTTATACTGATCAGCAAAATAGAAAAGCTAAAAATGGCATTTTTTTTCTCATTAGCTCTAAATCCACGAATCTG
Organism: Graphiurus murinus; assembly: GCA_004027655.1. Taxonomy (NCBI): domain Eukaryota; kingdom Metazoa; phylum Chordata; class Mammalia; order Rodentia; family Gliridae; genus Graphiurus; species Graphiurus murinus. The sequence continues at coordinate 3,354 of PVLC010035957.1, read as the reverse complement.
CCATTTACCAGTTTATGACTGAGATTGATTACATGAAGTCAGCAAAAATATCTCATAGATTGGGGGATGTGTAAGTAGAGTGAGAACTGGACTCTAGGGCAGGGAGCTCAGAGGTTTAGACCAAGCAATTTTTACTCAGTTGAGGAAGAGCGTTAGGCCTACATTAAGCAGGGTCTGACAGGAGCGAGTACTGTATTTTGATGCTATTTCTTTTATTTGTCTCTCTTAACACAAATCATTATTTTTTATATTTTATTCTGGTCCTTGGCTGTTTCAACAAGGCAAACTGCATTGTAAACTTATCTTAAAATTATTCAATAAAAATAGGAAAGTAGGCAATCACACTTTTTATGTTTAAACTACTCTTTTAAATATGACGGGAGGGGAAAATGGCTTTCTGTACTTCTGAAGAATAATTGCCAGATTTCAGTTCCGGCTTTCTCAATTAGCTGGTTGACCTTGGGCATGTAAATGATCTATGCTTCAATTTCCTCAGTTATAAAAAAGAATACTATTTCCCTCACCTGTTCGGCAATTAGGTGAAATAATGTGGTAGAATGACTGATAAATTGGAGCATGAAAATTATGCTAGAAGATTCTATGTATAGAGGCTGAATCAGAAGGTCAACAAGGAGCTGTATTCTATGTCTCAAAGAACTTTCCCATCTTTGACGTGCAGAATTCTGGCCAGGGGGCTTACCGATTTGCATTTGGAGCCAGGGGCTTCCTGGAAGGGAATAAACTGAGATTCTAAGATTTAAAGTTAGGAAAACGTGTCTGGGTAGGCCAGTGTGATGCTAATCAATGCTCAGTGGCGGGTAAGGAAAATGGAGCCCCTGAACTAAAATTAGATTTGGTGTCAGAAAAGACAGACCTATAGTCTGATTTTAGAACTGAATTTGAGAGGAGGCAGAGATTTTAGAAAGAGATGGGGAAAAGGGAGGCCACTCTATCCAATTTTCCTGGGACAGACTTGCACTTGGGGATGTAGCTATGTGAGTGACTTAAGTGCTTAAACTTAGTCTTAGGTATTTAGCTAGAGATGAGCAGGGCAGGGAAAGAAATGGGACATGAAATATCTAGCCAGCATTCCTGAAAAGAGATATGAGATTGCCCCACCCAGCTGTTCTGAAGCTTTAGACACAAGCAGAAAATTCCAATGTGGCAATAGCGTAAGAGGAGGGGTGGGATTTCTTGACAGTATAAAAATTCACCATGCACCAGACTTGGCTCTTTTTCTCTTTTTCTGCTTCCAGACTAATCAGTTCTATGACCTGCTTGGTGAATCCACTCAATAAAACCTTTCATGCTCACCCTATCTGTGTCCCCGGAGTAAAATCTTTCTTTTGGGGTGTCCCAGTACTTAAGAGGCTGAGATAGGAGGATCACAGGCTCTAGGCCAGCCTCAGCAAGTTAGTAGACTCTGAGAAACCTAGCAAGACTCCATTTAATAAGCAAAAAATAAAAAGGGCTGGGGGTGTAGCTCAGAGACAGAATGCCTTTGGTCTCTGGGTTCATCCCTCAGTGCCCCCCCCTTAAAAAAAACAAACAAACTTTGAAACTCTGAGACACAGCTTGACAGGGAATTTATCCTGTGGAGTGTCATCTCTGTGAGATTCTGTGGAGGGAGAGAGATGAAGACTAATACTTGTGAAGGGAAAGAGTTGGAGCTCAGGTGCAGCCCATGAGCACCACCCTAGGGGACAATGTTTCTTCCTGGCAGTAGAAGCTCTGCCACAGAGATGATTATGCAGACAAGTCTTCTGCACTGCAGAGAAAAGTTCCCCTTAGAGGCTTCAGATGATTACACACATGCAGCCTTCAAGAAAACCCAGGTAGCTTCAAACACAGTAACCACCAATTACAGCAGGAACATGTTCTGACCACAGCACTTGTGTTACCTTATGTAGTCTTTAAAACAACAACATAAGATGGGCACTATCATTATTCCACTTTACAGAAAAGGACACTGCAAGGTTAAAAAATAATGCCTGATGAAAGTGGTAGATCCCAGATTGGAAATCTGGTCTCTGATTCTCATCCTGACACTTAAGTCATCCTCCTCCTGACATCCTCCTCTTCCCTGAAATCAGTTCTTGACACAGTTTTTTACTTTCTGACAAAGCCAATATCTAGACTGCTGCTATTCTTGTGAAGGATTTCTGCCAAAGCCTGTAGCTAGCCATTGCAGAATTCTCATCCCTCGGGGATTGAACTTCAAATTATACTCCAGATTCTCACAGTGCATTAGATTTAAAAACAACCTGGGCTTCTTACGCCATCCTTGCTTAGGAGAGCACACATTAGATGAATATCCTAATATACTTGCAATGCAATCATCCAGGCAGTATATTATTGGAGCAGCTTACCCCAGCATCTATGCTAATGAAAAGTACCCTTGCTTTTAAATGACCAGTAGACCTTTAATAACTTGCTTGTCAAATAAACACTGTTAGGCTTGTGGGGATCTCCAAAAGAATCCCAGCACTCCACACTTGTGGAACTAAACTTGAAATCTCCAGAGGTAATATGAACATATTATAATAGTTAATTCATTTAGAGTTATTTATCTGCATAAGCATCCAGTTTATGAATTTTCCTCACATTAAAGAGCAATATTTTATGTGCCTGGCAATATCAGTTGAATTCAACTCGATCTAACCCTGTCCCCACCAGCCTATCCTTTCTCTTTTCAATAGATACATATAATAAGCACAAACTAAGTCTGTGGAACAACTCCTGGGAGCTTCTTCAGTCTTAGTAAACATGAATGCCACAGCATCAAGTGAAGGGATTCTGTCTCAATGGACTATGCTATGAAAGGCTGAGAAACATGCCATTTTATTTCAACTACCAGACTAAGAATTTTACTTTATTTGAACTTTACTTAAACCCCTAGAGAGTGAGACCTTTCAAATTCTTTAGTGAAGAAGGCCACTAAAGGAATTTTGCAGACACTGAAAAGAAAGTTATTTGCTATTGAAGATACCCTAGTGTAAATAATGTGACATCTTCTAAAACTCGAAATACATAGAAAGGAAATATTAAAATAAGAAGCAAGAATATACTGTGTTCATCTCTGTTCACCTGTATTCAGGAAGGCAACATGAGAGAGGTAGGAGAGCTGCTCTCATGACCTTCACAATGTGTAACAGGTTATCTTCTGTTTATATGAGAACTGTACACTGTGGATATGTTTGAATACAGTAACTTTTAACACAGCAGTCTTTTCCACCCCATAGGACTCATATAAATGAACCACACAGTAGCATCTTGGTGTGTCAGAAAAAGATAAAGTGGGTCCTCCGAGATGAAAACTAACTTGAGTATAACCTTCTATGAGTAAAATAGAAA